>VZSE01004322.1:676670-903874 GCA_013398275.1 Promerops cafer | reverse complement strand
CAAGAAAGATGTGGACAGGGCAGAGAAGATGCAATAAAAGGCAACAAAAATGAACAAAGGACTGGGAAGCCTGCCCACGTGAGGAAAGGATGAGAGAACTGGGTTCGTCCAGCATGGAGAAAAGAAGATTAAAGGACACCTTACCTTGTTCCAGCATGTAAAGGTTGTCTACAAAGAAGATGGAGACTTGGTTTTTATCAAGAATTCATGTGGAAAAGGGAATGGGTGATGGGTACAAGTTCCTCCTGAGGAGATTCTGATTGAACATAAGGAAAATTTTCACAATGAGAACAGTCATTGGAATAATCTTTCATTGTAGGAAGTGGATTCCCCAAAGCTGGCCACTTTTAAGATTCAGCTGAACAGGGTGCTGGGTCATCTTGCCTATACTGTGCTTTTGCTAACAAAGGTTGGGCCAGATGTTAANCCTCCTGAGGAGATTCTGATTGAACATAAGGAAAATTTTCACAATGAGAACAGTCATTGGAATAATCTTTCATTGTAGGAAGTGGATTCCCCAAAGCTGGCCACTTTTAAGATTCAGCTGAACAGGGTGCTGGGTCATCTTGCCTATACTGTGCTTTTGCTAACAAAGGTTGGGCCAGATGTTAAATGAGGTCCCTTGAGCCTGGGGATTGTATGATAGTATAATTCTATGATTCATTGAAACCAATTAAAAATACTTTTTGTGTCTTTTCATATTCTAATCACTATTTCATACTTTGGACTGCAGCTGACAATTATATAGGTAAAGCAACAGAAACACATCTATTGCCACATAGGAACACATTGATATGGAGTCTTCCACATTGCTCCCCAAATTTTATGCTATAGTTGAAGAAATTAATTTAAAAATTTACTGGCTGGCTGAGTTTTACAAAAGGTTTTCAGTGTATGAAATGCAGGTAAGCTTAAAAATTGTAATGTGGAATTATCTTTGCAACAGAAAGACAAATCTAGGGGGTTTTTTCCCATGTAGGTTTAACAAGTCTACACACTGTAAAAAATGAGCTGAGTGAGAAAGACTTGACATCTGTGATCCCCAGCAATGCTGTCTAGCCTGTGTCTCACTGCTCTTTGAAAATTCCATGTTTGTCACTATTGTCATGATCCTCCTGTCAGTATTCTGATAGATATAATCCATTTTTTCCTCTCCATTGACTTTTCCATGATCAGTTTGTGAAGCTGAAGATGACACAGACTGCTTTGATGGGACCTTTTCCTGAGTTGGAAAAATTCAAATAACAAGGCTTAAGATGAGGAAGGTCATTCGTGAGGAAACAGGTACCTGACATAAATATGAAGAGAAGCTATATTTCACCCTGACAAGGTATTTGATTTGAAAGCATCATATTGGCATAATCCTGGCATCCTGGGAGTCAGACTTTCCATCTGTGATGGTGCTTGGCTTACAAAAAATATAAAACCCTGTTCAAGCACCAAGTAAGAACTATTTACAGGCATCACAAAATCTAGAAAATCTAAAAGGAGTCTGATACATGACTTAGTCTGCTGGAAGAAGAGAGGAGGAGAGAGAAAAGGAGGTAGAAGTAAACCGTCAGTTGTTTATAGCCACAGCACCAAAGGAGAGTGGAAATATCTGTTCCCAATCTCACCTGACTTGCCTCACTCCTTCCTGAAGGACATGTATGAAAACACAAGACTTAATTTCCCAGGTCCCACTCTTCCATATATTTCTTGCATTTCTTTCTCATTCCCTGCCCATTTGGATGGCCGCCTCCTCCTTCAAGCATTTTCTTGCATGAAGCCAGATTTTCTTTCTCTCCAGGGGTCATCTCATCTCTTTTCATCTAGTTTCAGCTGTTCTAGGACCATGACTTGTTTTTCTGCTTCAAACTGAAGTAAAATCTTTTGCAGTTCCCTCCTGTGACACACGTTTTCCAGCCTGTCTCAGCCTTCCCTTTATTGCTGTTTCTAACTCTAGTTAGGAGATTTTGGGGTTAGTATCTCCCTACACCCCCATGTACATGGCCATTGCACATCCTTCTTCCCTACACAGACAACCCTAGACCATAGGAGTGATTTCTCCTGGTTTTTTCCATGTTTTCACTGACAAATTTCCTGCCTATTTCTGTTCCAACAAACTTGGAACTGCACCAGTGTAGCTATGGTCTTCTCTGACCTACAGTCAGGCAGTTTCTCTCTGGCTTCTCTGTGCCTGTGTTCTCTCCTGATGTGAGGTTTCACTGCAGCACAGCCCTTGGATTGAAGCATGTTCAGCCTCCCTTCAAAGCTGGCCCATGTCTGATGTTCAAGAGGCATCCTGGATCGTGATGAAATAGCACAGACACTGAGGAATGGCTCTTCAGAGATACCAGCTACTAAACCCACTGCATATTGTATACAAACCATGGTAATTTGAAAGCAAATTTTTAAATGCTTGCACAGGAAGAAGTAAATGCCTTTCCCCAACTCAAAAGGCTGATTGTGTGAAGAAATTCAATCCATGTACTTGAAGTCTGACAGAACTAAAAGCTTGTTAAACAGGGCCATAAAATGGGAAATTTCAAATGTTCCTATTTACAAGGTAGGACAGAGAAGAAAGGGAGAAAGGAAAGAAGCAGTGTCAGCCCTGTCTGTGGTATCCAGAGCTTTAACTTCAGTGTCTATTAACTGTGAACTTACAAGGAAATATCATTGTATAAAATACAATAAGCCTGTGAAGCAGTCATGAGGTTTCAGGTTTCCCTACTGCTTTAAACTAGGCTTACTCTGACTCTCCTCTGAGCCCAGAGAAGTCTTTGTAGTGTGTCTGCTTCAGCAGGGAAGGCAGTAAGTTATTCCGGTGGTTGCTCCAGTTTGAAATAGCATCAGATGTTCTGCAGAGAAGGACAGTGGTTTAAGCCTCCTCAGGTGGAGAAAGCAGAGCAGAGACCTCACACGTTTAGGAGGAATGTGCCTTTAAAGAAAAGCATGCCTGCATGCTGCTCCTTTGGACACTCTCTGAAAAACATTAATTTTCTCTGAAGAAAGAGATCTGGTTACACTGTGCCAGACACCAAACCCTGCAAACATGAGCCAACCATGTGAATTCTCTTAACATCTCTTTCACCTTCAAATTACCCACCAGCTTAGTCCAGGTGGCTTCTCTACTGTGCCAATCATTCTGGTAGGTAATAATAATTTTTGGGTTTCATTCTTCTAAGAGGAAGATAAAATACCAGATATTGTAAATGTTCTTAATTCTCACAGAGTACCATATGCAGCAGTGAAGATAGGACTGAAATAGATTTGCTTAGTTATTTCCTGAAGATTGTATTCATCTAACCTACATTACACACGCATGCCTGTGCCAAGAGACAGGCTCCAAGCACCAGACATATTTATCCATTAAGTAAAACTGGGCTAAAAGATTTAGCAGGAATGATAAATGATAATGGTTTTCAATACTTTTGGTCGAAAAGAGCATGGTAAAATCATCATACTTTTCATAAAAAGCAACAAAAAAGTAGGTATTTTAAAGACCTGCTGTTAGTAATTTCTATGAAATCTAACTCCTATTTCTACAACATATATTTTCTGTTGCTTGAAAACTATTCCACCTTTGCCCTGGTTATATTCCCTTTGAAAATTAAAAAGTATCTTTTATCTGACCCAGTAGATCAGCTAAACTTTCTATCTATTTATTTGACCTTATTTTCTTAGACTAGCCTTGAATTTACATCTTCCTTTTTTGCAATATTAATATATAGAGAATGTGAAGTCATCTAACATGCCATTAATGTATTTCAATACTATACCAATACACTCCCTTTGGATTAATTAAGAAAGAAATATGAATTTTCCAATGTCTAGGAATTATCCACAACCTTGGCTTTATAAAAAAGGCAGATAAAATTGTTGATCCAATAATTCTGCAATTCTTTGATAAAGTTAAATATAACTGAGGCAATATGGCATTGTTTTCCTACAAAATCTATATTAAGGTGTTAGCCTGCAAGGAAATAATAAAATAAACACCAGGGACTTTGCCAGACTGAATCCCACTAGTCAATTGAGGTTAAGAAAGAAAAATATAAAGACTTCACCTAAAATCAAACGTGATTTGATTAGAAGCAGGCAAATCACAGCATAGCAATATCTGAATACTGAAGGGTTTAAAGAATACTAATTCAGGTCTTTGTTCTTTTCTTCCATGGCACAGAGTTCATCTTTTTGAATAGTCCACATAGAATCACAGAAATATTGAAACACAGAATGGCTGAATATTCTGAGCTGGAAGGGATCCACAAGGATCATTGGGTCCAGCTCCTGGCCCTGCACAGCACTATTCCCAAGAGTCACACCATGTGCCCAGGAGTGTTGTCCAAATGCTTCTTGAACTCTGCCAGGTTTGTTGCTGTGACCACCTCACTGGGGAACCTGTCCAGTGCCCAACCACCCTCTGGGTTAAAAATATTTTTTTCAATATCCAACCTAAACCTCCCCTGACAGAGCTTCAGGCCATTCCCTTGGGTCCTGTCGCTGGTCACCACAGAGTGACATCAGTGTCTGACCCTCCTCTTCACCTCGGCCTCGTCTTCTCCAGGATGAACAGACCAAGTGACCTCAGCTGCTCCTCATACGACTTCCCCTGAAGGCCCTTCACTATCCTCATAGCCCACTTTTGGCCACTTTCTAGTAGATAAATGCCTTTCTTATATTGCTATGAACAAAACTGCCCCCAGTACTCAAGGTGAGGCCACCCCAGTGCAGGGCAGAGCAGGACAATCCCCTCCCTTGCCCAGCTGGTGATGCTGTGCCTGATGCACCCCAGGATACCATTGGTCCTCCTGACCACCAGGGCACTGCTGACTCATGTTCAACTTGCCATCAACCAGCATCCCCAGGTCCCTTTTCACAGTGCTGCTCTCTAGCATTTCATTCCCCAGTCTGTCTGTACATCCAGGATTGCCCCGTCCCAGGTGCAGAATCCAGCAATTTGTCTTGTTAACCTTCATTTGGCTGGTGATTACCCAATCTTC
This sequence comes from Promerops cafer, assembly GCA_013398275.1. Classification (NCBI taxonomy): domain Eukaryota; kingdom Metazoa; phylum Chordata; class Aves; order Passeriformes; family Nectariniidae; genus Promerops; species Promerops cafer. The sequence goes on along the minus strand of VZSE01004322.1, from coordinate 898,889 downwards.
TCATTTACCAAGGTCTCTCTGCAGGGTGCCCCTGCCTTTGAGGGAGTCAACAGCTCCTCCCAGTTTTGTATCATCTGTGAACTTGCTCTGTGTCCCTTCCAGTCCTGTGTGCAAGTCATTAATGAAGCTGCTGGAAGAGAACAGAGGGTAACATGGATCCCTGAGGAGCCCCAGTAGTCACAGGTCTCCCGTCTGATGCCACCTCATTCACTGTAACCCTTTGTGCCCGACCTGTGAGCCAGTTCCTCACACAATGATGTGTTTATCCAGCCGTGTGCTGGACATTCTGTCCAGAAGAATCCTGTGAGAGACCATATGGAAAGCTTTACCGAAGTCCGAAAGGATTACATCAACTGGCTTCCCTTGATCAACTGGTGGGTTACCTTGTCATAAAAGAACAGAAACTTGAGTTCCATCTTCAGTGACCAGTTCTGACAGAACTCTAGTCTTAATATCTTTCCCCTATTTATTGTTCCACAAAAAAAAAAATACTATTCTATTTGAATATAATCAAAAAACAAAATAAAGAACATCTAAATACAGTTGTTGGGGTTTTTTTATAATAGGGTCAAAGCATAAACGATCTTGCCTTTTCAATTTAAGACATCATATAGGATTTGAAAGAAAGCAGAACTACTTTATGCTTGCAGTGGGTAGCACAACTTGTATGGTACATATACATGGGTTAAACACAAGAAAATCAACAACACACAGATAATATCAAAATCCAATATAAGATCCTGGATATTCTCTTAAAATTTAGTTCATTTCTAATCTGTACCTAGACTTTTGCTTAAAGCACAAATGAAAAGTTAGAGACATAATTTTCATTTTGTTTTCAACAAAAAAAATATTATTCTTGACCTGTTATACTCATATCAAAAATAATTTGTTATTAAATCAAACAGTGATTTTAATTTTTTGAATTCCAAAAGATACTCGGCTGCACTGCTCATATTTTGCCTCCTTAACAGTATTACTCTATGCACTAAAAGACTGAATCTTAATGCATATGTATAATCAGATTGAAATACAGTTCATATGACAAGTCAGGTCTTGGTTTTCTTGATCTTATTGCTTATGAGTACAATCTTAGCATCATGTTAATACAAGTACCACATAGAAACTGTAGTTGCATTACACATAAATATTAAAAATTCTAAGGTTGCAAAGTCAGAGATTAAAATCCTGGAAAAAGATAGAGAGACCTATGCACGTAAGAAAATACATTATGGAATTGTGCCACACTATTTTAAAAAAGTTATTACACTTTTAAAATTAATTAAATGAAAGGAAATTAAATTAAAATGGAAGGAAACAAGGAAGTTTAAAAAAGTCCATACAAGGAAGTTAAGAGTACACTGACATTTCCATTTTGTCACTGGGCATGCTGATCACTATGACTGAGTGAATTTGCATTAAAATATAAAAGCCATAGCTCAAATCAAGGGCACACATTCTAATTAACTAGAGTACATCAGGGAGATGAAATTAGGAGTTACATTGTGCCCAGCTGTTATGAGGAATGCATGAAGTTCAAAATGGGCTTCCGCCATTCATACAATTATCAAGAACTACCACTGACTCCTGTGCCCAGGGAAATGCAGAAACTGCTTGGTTCAATTATTCACTTTTCTGAAGAGCAGAGGCACAGAAAGTATTACAGCCTCTGATGCTGATACGAGATCTCAGTAACCTGGGAAACTCTGAGGTACAAAGATGTAACACAGGAACATACTGAAAAGAATATTGTCTGCTAAGCTTTAAATTAGTTCCAGGGAGAACCCAGCTGCTCACGCAAAAGAATGGTATTTAAATGTATGGATCTGTGTCAGGAATTTATTAGCTAATAAGACAAGGTCTGTTGAGGGAAAGGGGATGAAGTCACAGAAAAAAGGAAAACGAGAAAGATTATTTGGTGGCAAAGGAATACGTGAAAATGTGAAAGAAACTTGGAGTAAGTCTGCAGAGGAGAAAAGACTTTTCAGAAGGAAGACTTAAAACCTAGTTTGGTATCATCCCTTGAGTCCAAAAGATCTCTGTCTAAATTGCCTCAGGTCCTGAGTGGCTCAGCTATGAAAAAAGAGAACAGGTGTGTTTCAATCTGCAGAATGCTCACCTGTCTTGTCTTTTTGGAAATCCACCACTTTTGGAGGGTGCCCATGAGCTTTTGCAGCCCTACACAAGGCAGAAAATTCCCAGGAAGTTTTAAAGTTATAATTTCAGCACAGAGAGATTCCATAACTCTTTTTTCAAAGAAAGGGTATTAAGGCATCTCAAAAAAGAGATGCATGACACTTGCATAAGTCTGTTCACCGGGAGAAAAGACATACAGTGCAGATAATCTTAAATTAGAAGACCAAGCAAACCAAAATTCAGATGCTGGGTTCGTCTTCTTGTCATATGTGACTAGATATGCATGTTACAGAAATTCATTAATCAAGTTACCAGGATGTAGGACAAGGATTAAAGACAGAACTACATAGAAGTCCAGTTAAAAACACTTTTAAACCCCCCTAAAATATGCCAAAGTATTTTTTGTCCCGTATTTCAGTAGTTTTTAGCTAAAACCTCTGTGAAGAGAAAGAAAGGTGGGGGAGAGAGAGAAAGAGATGGAATTTGCACCTTCACAACTAAAGACTTCAGCTTACTCCATGTCTTCAACATCAGCCTGTCCAGGAAACCTGTCTATCAGTGCTGACTCGAGGATGAAGACACATTTAGATAGAACAGCTAAAATTGATACTGCCTTCAATTTCAGGTTCTAGTCTTTTTCTGAAGGTTCCTAGTCCCAAAGAAGAGACAGCAGGAAGAACAAGGTGTCTGCTCTTGAGCTGCCTCAGCCAAGATCCAAACATATGAATATAATCTGAAATCAGTCATGCAAGCAATTTCAGCTTGGCTGTAGAAACTGAGTAGAAGATTAAGCAGGATTCAATCCTCTGATAATAGACCATCATCCCTCAGATTCCAATTATCTGGCATGTCTGCCTGCACCACCTCCCATAAATCAGTCTGTGATATAGTCCTTCCACTGTTTGAACACAAGGATGAACATACAGCAGATTTCTAGACAAGTTGTTTTGTTGTTTTTTTTTTCTGAAAGCTCTTCCTACAGGCTGAATGTCACTCTTCAACTTTTCATTTAGGCCAGGTCAAAGGCAGCTGCACGTGAAACTCTTGTAGTCACAGCTGCATGGCTGGACATTGCCTTGGAGCCTGCTGACACTGAGCGATGAAATCCTTACTGAAGCCTTTCTCAGAGTACACTTTGACCCAGTTTTCCTTCCCACACAAAACTGGGCATGGAAGATCTCTGGTGTGTCACAGTGATCTTCATCCCAGCGTAGGATTAGGACATAACCAAGGCGTACACTCAGGTCCTGGGTACTCCCATATTTCTGGCATATCGTTAAGCATCCTGTTTGCTCTTTAAGTGAAGCATAGAAATATAAAGCTACTTTAAAGCTCACAGAAAAATGCAAAAATTTGGCTCAAATTCCAGTGTGGGAGAACATTTTTTATTCTTGGTACATCACCAGAGCTTCCATTGGATGTCAATTTAGAGTACAAAATAAGTAATATTTAATTTTGTTTTGTTGAATTGCTAAGAAATATGGAAAAATACATGCTGGAAATAGTAAATATTTTTCATGTTAGAAAATAAAATATATTTTTTAAATAAGCTTATTTTAGTTGAAATAAATGTTGATATTTCTTATCTTAGTACAGTATTGCCAAGATACTAAAATTCAATCTTTTTACTTTAATGAGTTTTATTGGTCATGCTAGCAAACATTAGTTAACCAAGAAATTGATTTTCTACAGTGGAATTAGGTCATAGCCAAACACTCCCAGTGTATTTAATTTTCTGCCTCTATTCAAATCCAGCTGTGAAGTTTTTAAAAATACATGTACTCTGTTTGTACCTCTGCATGCAAGACAGGTATAGTAATTATTGCCCTTTTCTAATTTGCTCTGTGTAACAAAAATGTGAAGACTTCTTTGCTTTGTTTTCATAAGGTGAACTTGCTATGTTTTCTATGGTCTTAGAAACTAGCTCTTCCCCACATTGTTCTAAATAAAGGCCATCTATGTAGGTGACCAGCACTATAAAAAGTAGCCTAGTGTTGTTTTACTGCTTGTCATGGTTTAACTCCAGCTGGCAACTAAGTCCCATACATCTGCTCACTGATCCCACCCTCATTCTGTTAGGACAGGGAGAAGAATTGGAAAAAAAAAGGAAAAACCTTATCTCTGGATTGAGATAAGAATAGTTTAATAATTAAAATAAAATATAAATTATAATGATAATAATAATTTACTACAATAATAATAACAATAATGAAATTAAATGAGAGACAACAAAGAGAGAGAGAGGAATGACACCCAAAAAAGACAGGTAATGCACAGTATGATTGCTCCCCACTCGCTGACCAATGCCCAATGACCAATTCTGAGCCACCACTGGCATCACCCACCCAGTTCCCCCCAGTTTATGTCCTGAGCATGACATTCCATGGTATGGAATATCACTTTGGCTAGCTGAGGNTAGTAATTATTGCCCTTTTCTAATTTGCTCTGTGTAACAAAAATGTGAAGACTTCTTTGCTTTGTTTTCATAAGGTGAACTTGCTATGTTTTCTATGGTCTTAGAAACTAGCTCTTCCCCACATTGTTCTAAATAAAGGCCATCTATGTAGGTGACCAGCACTATAAAAAGTAGCCTAGTGTTGTTTTACTGCTTGTCATGGTTTAACTCCAGCTGGCAACTAAGTCCCATACATCTGCTCACTGATCCCACCCTCATTCTGTTAGGACAGGGAGAAGAATTGGAAAAAAAAAGGAAAAACCTTATCTCTGGATTGAGATAAGAATAGTTTAATAATTAAAATAAAATATAAATTATAATGATAATAATAATTTACTACAATAATAATAACAATAATGAAATTAAATGAGAGACAACAAAGAGAGAGAGAGGAATGACACCCAAAAAAGACAGGTAATGCACAGTATGATTGCTCCCCACTCGCTGACCAATGCCCAATGACCAATTCTGAGCCACCACTGGCATCACCCACCCAGTTCCCCCCAGTTTATGTCCTGAGCATGACATTCCATGGTATGGAATATCACTTTGGCTAGCTGAGGTCAGCTGTCCTGGCCATTTTCCCTCACAGCTTCTTGTGTACTTCATCACTGACAGAGACTGGAACACTGAAAAGTCCTTGACTGGGGGTAAGCTCTGCTTGGCAACAACCAAACATCAGTGTGTTATCAACACCATTGTGTTATCAACACCACTGTGTTATCAACATCATTCTCATACTGAATCCAAAACACAGCACCAAACCAGCTACCAGGAAACAAATTAACTCCATCCCAGCTGAAACCAGGACCCTGCTATCATAAACACTGACACTGGTAATTGTCATTACAGCTAAACTATGCAAACATGAAAAATAGAAAGCCTTAGTATTTCACTTGTCCGTTAGAAGTATGTGGTATTTGAGAGTGTGACCAATGAGAAACTAAATAACATATTTATTGTGTGTCTAGCCCATCAAAGGACTGATAAAAGTCTGGCTGATAAAACTGTCTCAAAATGCTTTTCAAATCCATGCTTACAAATTTATGTGTTACAGAAAAAGTCTTAAAATACTCTAACTACAAAGCACACGCAGTTTATTCATTTATAAACTAATAAAGGGTATGAACTTCTGCATCTGAAAATGAAGTTAAAAACCATTGTTCTAAGCCAGATTTGAATAATTTATTCAAAGGGAAATTTATATTTTTTATTCCACTAAGTCCCTGTGTGAATCATTTGTGGTAAGGAAAAAGCTTCAGAAATTTATGTTTGATGCTAAATCTCAATGACCAGTTCTGCAAAGAGCAAGTATTGCAGAAGGCAACAGATGCTCTGTCTGAAATTCCCTCTGTTGTGTCTTTTCTCCCCTCTCAAACACTGACAACAGCAAGACTCTGGAGAGAAGCTTAATCCGTGGAGCAAAAGGAAGTGCTTCCCATCACTTCCATGACTACACAGGCTTGTGTACATGCACACAGACTCAAATGAAAAAGATGAAGCATAGCTCTCAAAACTAAAACCTGAAATTAATTGGAACAATTTTACCATTGAAAATTATTAATAATGTGACAGACAATTACATTATTCACTCTGAGGTTTTATCACTCCTTCAGAAACTATTTTTTAAAAGATCAAATAGAGAAATGAGTTAATATTGGTAATAATGTTGATTATGGTGTTGAGACAAAAGTTCTCTGACTGCCATGTGTTTTATTGAACCAGCAATGTAATGGTTTATCTTCTGACTTTTTATGCAAAGGTTTTGTATTGTATGAATAGCTGAGAGGTGATAAGTATAAAATGACTCATAAGGAGAATTATTAATGCTGGTAAATTGGATAGCACTCCATAGGACATGACAAAGCAATTACTTTCTCAAGAACTCCCTCCTCTTCTCAACATGCACTGATAATATGCTCTATACATTTATTTATGAAGTCTATGCTATAATGTATAGATGCTTCAGATTTTTCAAATAAAGGTACCATGCTGTATAAACATCCCATTTTCCTTTCTAAGTAGAAATGTATTTTTCCTACTGCACAAACTTCAAAGATCTATAAATAAATAAGAAGATGAAACAACATTTACAAATGAGTGTGGAGATCTCTCCTCTGCATGTCAATAAACATGAGATCAGGCATTTCTCAGTGGAAGCAGTGAATGGTTTGGCAGTTGGCTGCCAAGGATGAAAATGGTGCAGATCTGAGGTAGGTCACAGATGCACAGGCTGTAAACACTGCTGGCTTATCTGTCACATACTTTTTGTTTACCTCTCCTTCTTTATTACTTATTATTATCTTAAATTGCATTATCTTTCTAATTTTATTTATTTTTTCCTTGAAACCTGGTTCTCCCTTTAACTATCTGTAAAGTGTGCTTAAAGGTTCAACAAGCTATATGTTCTGTGGTTCATGTTTTACTGACAAAAAAATACATCTCATAATGCCAGAATTTCCCAGATCCTATCAGAATATACAATGCATGATATATTATAATTTTGAATTAAACTGAAGATAAAAAAGAACTTCAATTTGGTGAACAAAAATTAAATTTTTTCAGCTTTTTTTTTCCTAATCTTATCCTTCTTCCATGTTGGACATAGCTTACATTACAAGGAATACTAATGCTAACTGAAAAAATTATGCAACAATATTTTTGGCTGTTAGCATTTTTGAAGGTAGATTAGATGCATAGAAGCAATAAAATGGAATTAAAGTGAGAAAAATTTCCTGGTTTTGAAGGCTGATCATGCTCAAGGTCTTAATATATACAAGGTGTTTCAAACCCCAAACAGCAATGAAAAAAAAAATAAAAATCAGTGCAAGGGTCACTAGAGTCCGTGCATTCTAGAGAGCAAATGTTTATTATGGGAGATAAGAACTCAAAAAAACCATGAAAAAAAAATTTATTTTCTAGAGCTAAGAAAATAGTACTAGTTTAGAATACTGAGTTTAGAATATTTTCTGGACATATTGGATATTGGATACAAATGGAAAGAGTAGCTCCTTGCCCAAATTTTGTATATAGAGGAACTGAGGCAGAGAAAAAAAAAACAAAGTATTTGCCTTAGCTGATCTATTGTTTCAGCAGAAAATAAAGAATCTGGAATTCAAGAGCTCTGAGGTCTAATGCAGACACAAGAGAGACCCTGCTCTAGGTAGGTACAGTGTGCTGTCATTAAAGAAGTGCATTTTGAATTTAGAGTATAAGACTTCTGGTTTAGAGACCAAACAGGTCTCCAATGCTTTCAGATATGTTAATAAAAAAAGGAAAGTGAAATTGTACAAAAAAAAAATAGATATGGCAATATTCATAGGCTAACCTATAGTTCAGCTAAAAATGTTAATTGGGCCCTAAAGGAAGCACATGTGCCCTCAAAGGAGAAGAAATACCCACACATAAATATCAAAAGATAAACAATAAGTCAAGTTTTACAGAAAACACAAAAAGCAAAACTAAAATATATCCAAACAGACATAAACAAGATCCACCAGCTCAGCTGCTTGTGTGAGGACCAATTCTGACTGTTTGGTAAAAGCATCAGACATTAAGGAACAAAAAGATAAAATTGCAGGTGCTGACATTTAATTCATCACCTCAAAAATGTTTTAACCTCCCTATTTAAGAAAATGCCTATAACTTTTAAGAAACAGCAAACCTCATAACAAAATATTCTCAAATATTCTAAGCCTGACATACAAAATACACACAGTGCTATACACAAACAGTGCAAAGTGGTCTGAGCAGGGCAAAGAGCCCTTTGATGCCTCAAGCATAGGTGAAACTGAAATCCTAATATGTAGGCAAACTGCCAGCCGGAGATGACTAGAAATAACTACGGAGATACAAAGAAAAGCAGCAGGAGAAGAGGTTGGAACTGAAGTAATTTGGATGGAAAGTGCTGGGTGTCAGCAAGAGTGAAATGCTCCAGTAAAGCAGCAATGGCTCAGTATGCCAAAAAGACTATTTGGAATTTAATTTAAATAGAATTTAATTTTAAACATTTGCAAGTGGAAGCTTTTCAGTGATTTTTTTTTTCTCCTCTCATGGTGTTTCAATAGAAAACAAGGGGGGATTTTTTCCATTTTTAATATTTTCTCTCTCCTCAACATTTTCCATGGTCTCCCTTCATCCAAGACACACTCTTTTGGTAAAAAACTAGGGGACAGGAGAAGAAATAAGGAAAGGAGAAAAAAAGCAGAATTACTGACAACGTAAAGGGAAATTTTAAAAAAAAAAAAAAGTGGCATATTCTTACTTTTAAAAGATATGTTTAATTCATAACAAAACAGAGAAAAATCAACACTTTTAAAAACAAATTACAATGTGTGAAAGTTGTTCATTAAACTATGTATTAATTTTTCAGTTCTTAACTTACAACTTAGGTTAAAAACTGAATCTTAAGGCAAACAGAGCAGCCCGTTGGGTAAGTAGTGCACAGGATACATGCTGGTATTAGCTATGCCTTTTACAAAATTCCAGATTATAGTTTCTTAATTAAAAACTACAGTGAACAAAAAATATCATAGAGTAAATTCACAGCTGAACAACAAAAAATTTTGGAGGACCAGTTAAACATATTTTACCGTCAGAGTGGATTAAGTTTTTCAAAAGGAGTCCTAAGTTCTACCCTAGTTTGACTCCACTCAATGTTTTTTTAGATGTTTGAATGATGGAACAGCAGAAGGCTTGCAAATATTTTGTCACAGATTGCAAGAAAATAAGGAAGGATATATGACAGAAGCAAATCAAACACCAACAACTGCTGTAGAAGGTGCTAAAGATTGCAGTATTTTAGCCAGATCAAGTCAATTCTGTTTCAAAACACTGTTACAGCATATTTAAAAGACAAGTTTTCTGACTGTTCCAATACTGAAGAACTCCTGAACAACAAAACAACCAAGGCATGCTAAATGAAAAGTGACTGTAGAAGCTGCTGCTAATAGGGTTCAGAAGATCATGAGAACTGCAGCTTCAGCACAGAAGGGTGACTACTCCCAGCTGCCCCTTGCAGGGACTAGCTCCAACCTGAAGCCCTGGCCACCACACACACTGGCCTCAGCACGAAACTGCTGAACCCTGAAAAACCCTGGGTGCTGCCCACAGAGCAGGACTTAAGGCTGTCCTTTTAGTAAAAGCAGGTCAGAGGGGTCTTTGACCCAGTCAGTTGTTACTTTATTTAATAATTCAGAATGAAAGTGTGGCATTTAAGAGGATAAGTTGGAAACCAACTATATGTTGTCACAGCCCGTGTTGCGCTATGTGACATACCAGTTCCTGACTCACACACAAACACACAGACTCACAGAAGCAGACAGCAAACTTGGGGGCTCACAGCTGAGGGCAGTACCACCAACACTGCATGACTTCTATCTTACTTAAGAAAAATACCTCTACCATGTCAATACTGAAACTGAGAAGGGCAAGGGCGTCTGCACCATACAAATGGACCATACAAGGATTACAAGGGCAGAATTTAAAAGAGGTCATAACAGCATACATCTATGTTATTTACACTGCTTCTCTAATCTAATGCTGTTTTGGAACAAGAAAGTCTAGCCTTGCTACAAAGTCTGCACAAGGTCACTGAAATCAACACACTTAGCTGGATTCTGCTGAATTCTGCTTTACCCTCAGGTAAAGCCTCCAAAGACTTTCCTCTTTGAAGTCCTTTCTTGTATTAGTCTAGAAGCCATAGGTAGCAACAAAAACACATTCTGGCAGAGAGTCTTCAAGCATACATAATTCACTAGATACACTTTACGGGTTCTAACAGCTTTTTGCAGGACTTTTCCCTGAGCCAGTCAGGCCGTCAGCTCGTCAGCTAGCTCTGCAGAGGGGGACTGGGTTAATTAAAGCAATTACAGAATGCATTCTACTTATACTCTCATAATGGCTATTTTTGTCATTAAAACTTAAATCCAGAGCACGCAGAGATTAATGATGAGCTCATTTCCACTTCAATAGAGTTATCATGGCTGTAGCTGTTGACAATTTGTAGTGTTACTTTCTTCACAGAAAACAAAGCCCTACTGAAATTGTCTTGTCCTTCCACTTACTTGCAAGAAAAACGTTCTCTTTTTTTCAGTCTTAAAAAAAAATAAGTCAATGTTTTCAAGTAATACCTGGTTAGACTCCAGTTCCCAAAAACTAGACAAATATATATTGTCCCAGCAACATTTGTATTGTTTCAGTGCTTTTTAAGTATGGTCCTCACTCCCTCCCCTCACAGCTCCTACAGTGCAATAGCCCTCCCAGCAGAATGAACACAATTTTGCTGTAGCCCAGTGTTGCTCTTATCAAACAGGAGCTTCTGCAAGACACCAAGCTGAAGACACATGATCCCTGTGTGCACGTGCTCAGCTGTGTGGATGGAAATAACCCACCCCGCTTACACGAGAGAAGGCAAAGGCAGGGGTGCATACGGAACAAAAATGGAAAAACAGGAGTCAGAGAGAAGTCAAAGAAAATCCGGAGGAGAAAAGAAAGAAGCAAGTTCCTTATTATAACAACCCCTTGAGTATAAGCTATTTAAGACACTTAACTTTGAACCAGGACACCTGTGATTCCATATTTCTCCATATCCAAATAAAAAACTGTAACTTAAGTCTAAAGTGTACACTTTTGTGTGTCAGAAGGTCTAGACCAAACCAAAAAACAAACAAACAAAGAACCAGACAAAAAACAAACTACACACATAGAAAATTAAAGAATAAACCCAAAGAGAAGAAAAATTTAAAACCTCCAGTGCACTCAAAAGACCTTAAGCAGATAGTGCTGGCTGCTGAGAGAAATTCTTCAGATGTCCTGGCAACAAGGGAGCAGAAGGAGGTGGTAAGTCTCGTTCACTGCCACGTGAGTTCATGTTGCTGGCACTGCAGGTGGAAAATTTGGTAAGAAACATCTGTAGCTTTGTGAAACCATGTTAGGCTTTGAAAGGAGCAGCATGTGTAGGAGGAAGACCAGGCAAGTCTTCTCTATAATAGTTCAGAAAAAATCTGTGCAGACAGTTCTACTCTGCAGCAGCACCCCACAGGCCACTAAATATAGGCCTCTATCTTGGAAAAGAAAAACATTTCTCAACAATTTGAGCAGCATTATATCATATTAATATCTACAGAAATTGCCTAAATACAGAGTATTCTATACCCATGAGAAGTCAGAAAGCAACTTAATGTCCTTGAGAATACAGAGTGCAAGCTTCTACAATGGCCAACACATCTCAAGTGGCCAATTTCAATTAAATCCCTTTTCCAAAATCTATAAGGGAACTCCACTGACTATGCTTTCTCCATCTCTCTGCATTTCCTATATTCCAGTCATCTCTAGACCTCAGTCTCCATAACTTTGCACATGTCCTAAGAGCAATATGATTGAGGAAAATGAAATAATGAACAGGATGAAGAAGGTGAATGGGGAAAAAATTTACTATTTCTTACAATGTGAGAACTGCAAATAATCAGATGAAAGCTGTATTTTTGCATGCAGCAATAAATGGACCTCATTGCCACAGTATGCTGTGAGGGCTAAAAGAATTTTTAAAAAGGCTCAAAAAACCCATCCCAAACCCAATGCTTAAATTAAAGGAAAATAAATCCTCTGAGAACAAAACACACTTGTGGATACAGCCTCACAAGCATGAGCCTCACAGATGGTCAGAGGATGATTACATTCAAGAGCTGAACTGCTGTAATCTTGTCCAAAGGACCCGTTGTTACACTCACATACACATGCAGAGCAGAGACAAGCTACCTGGCTAAGCTGATCAGTGTTTTCATGCAGTACAACAATCCTTTGTATGCCACTGTCTCCTCCCCTCTCCCATTTCCCAACACGCTTCCCTTCTGCTCTAGCTGTCCCAGCCTGGTGTAACTCTCTGTGGAGGGACACTTCCCCAGGTGGGAGCCAGTCATGGGAATGGTACAGCATGAAGATGCTGGTGTTGCATTTGAAAGCACGGACAATCAGTTTATCAAAACACATTCTAAATAATCTTGCAGCAAATGCACAGCCCTGCCTAACTCCGTAGAAGGCAGATGGTAATCATAGAAACCTGCACCACCTGAGTTAATTCACCACTATTTCTGCAAGCTCAGGATGTTTACTAACTCATCATTTCAGCATGAAATGGAGTAGAGAGACATACAGCCTAATTTCATCTACAAAATTAGAAAAGTAAAATCTAGTAATTCCCAAGAAGTTCAGTATGCAACACTGTAGCTCTCCTATGTCTGACAGGTAACATTAGATCAGCTCTGACAACAAGCTTTACTTCATTATCACAGCTGTGCACGTCTGCACAGAGCACTCTGAGGCAAGAAGATAGGTTTGTGGCTATCTTCAGTAACTGAAGGAACAGAATTTTTCCTTCTCTCACTGCTTCCAAAATGCCCCTATAAATTAATCATTTTTTTTAGAAACTAAGCAACAAGGAGCAGCAACTTAAGCTGTAAAGATGAAGTGGGATCTTACTGAAAAGATCCCAAAACTGTAAGTGACTATAAATGAGCAACATCTAAAAGCTGTTACTGAAAAGGCTGTTTATATTTTTATTTCTTGTATGCTGGGAATACACAAACACAGTGTAAAAACTTACAGCTTTACATTTCATAACTGCTAATACAAGGACGTACATATTATATTATCTATTTAGTTCCAGGGTAGACACAGTAGACATTAAATTAATGTTATTGAGTTCCTCTTTTTGTCTTAGGCCATGCAGTAATTTCTGCACAGAAGCGCATCTACGCATGATCTAAATAATGCTTATCTGAATTCAGAAGTGGATTGCTGATAGTAAAATGTATCAGATTAAATTATACCCAGACTAGTTTTCATTTAAAACAGTGAAAAAGTTTGCTTTGATGGAAATCTACAGATTGGCAAGTGCAAATGTCATGCTATCCTCAAGCAACCTTGTACAAGAATAGTATTTCTAATGATAAAATACACTCCCTGCTGTCCAAATCAGCACAGAATATATCGCTTTCCTTTCATAAAACTTAGGGAAAGCTGCCCTCATTGTGGTTGCCTACCTCCATCTAGTGACCAGAAGAGGTACATAAATTAACTCTACAACAATAATCGTTTGCCATGGGTGAATAAAACTTATAAATCCCAAAACTCTGTTACCATTAATTTTCAAGTGGTGAAGGAAGTTTATGGATTCTAAAAAAAACCAGAACAGATCTCCAGCATGCTAAAAGATGTGTTAGTGGATTTGTGCAGGGCTGGTAGGATGTGCATCTCATAGAGAGACATGGACAGGCTGGAAGGGGGACGTGTCAGGAACAGCATGAAGTTTAACAAGAAGTGCAAGGTCCTGCACCTGACACAAAATAATCAAGGAGCCCAGTATAGGCTAAGAAGATCTCTGGGCTGAGGCACAGCCTTGCTGGAAGGCAAGGGATCCTGATGGAGCATGAGTCAACCGAGCACCACTGCAGCAATGAAGGCAAATCAGATCCCAGACTGCAGCCACGGGGGGATTACTAGCACTGGCAGAGGCATGATCATTCCACTCTCCTCAGAGCTTGTCAGGCTGCACCTGGAGCACTGTTTCCTGTTCTGGTCCCTACGATTAAAAATAGACATAGAGGGGGTCTACAGAAGGGCCATGAAAATAACCAAAAGTCTGGAGAACTTGCCTGGAGAGGAAAGACTGAAGGAATAGTAACTTTTCTTTCTGGAGAAAAGAAAACTCAAGGACGATCTCATCACAATATTCCATTACTAAATGGGTGGCTACAAAAAGAACAGAGCCACACAAAGAGGTCAAGGGGAAAATTTTTCACAATAAGAATAATTGATCACTAGAACAACCTCCCCAGGGACATATTGGAGTCCTCATCACTGGAGGTTTTCAAGACATGACTGGACAGAATGCTAGATAATATCATCTAGGCTCCCTTTTTCAGTAATGGTTGGACCAGATGCCTTTCTGTGGAAACCAGTGACACTGTGCCAAGAAGGTACTGGCAGAATTCAGTATTCTGCAGTCAGCAAAAAGGAGATGTAGGAGAGTGAGGGAAAAAAGGAGTACATGAATTGAATTAATAACATGAGTCCTATTTAAAAGAGAAAAAAGAACTGCTCCTTTGGCGCCAAGTATAGTATTCTAAAACAGGCAATCTTTTCAGAACCTAAAATGTTACAGGGAACTTCTTGGTTTAGATAGACTGTAGATGATTGTCACAAATGTCATCAGCAGTCAGCAATAAGCCTTCCTGAAAAGGAATACCCCTCCCTTGTTGGGGACATGGACCATGAATATTTAATATTCAGAGCAGCATCTACAATACAACCTTTACCCACAGCAAAATATAAGCACAAGTACTACTCAAGACATAAAGCCTTTAACAGAGTAGGATTTTTTGCATATTTCTCCTAAACTGTGGTTTTTTTCTATGTATAACCAATAACACTAGAAGATTTTTGATCCACAGCTCAAACATGACATGCTCAGAAATATACCTCCTAACTCTTGTACAGTAAAATTTTATTTCTATGGAAGTTTTAATTTAATTCCCCCCAGATTATATTTAGAGATTTCTGCATAAATTATAAATTACTCACATCTTTACTTTTTACTACCTTCTGCCATCTAGAAATATTGACAAATTTCTTTGGCATCCACTCAGCTCTGTAGCAGAACTACAGAAAGGCCATTAGAGCATGGAGAAATGTTTGAGAGAAGTGTTTCCTTGGGGAAAAAGGGGAAAGGGAAAGGGAAAGGGAAAGGGAAAGGGAAAGGAAAAGGAAAAGGAAAAGGAAAAGGAAAAGGAAAAGGAAAAGGAAAAGGAAAAGGAAAAGGAAAAGGAAAAGGAAAAGGAAAAGGAAAAGGAAAAGGAAAAGATGTGGAGAAAGGAATATATAATCAGCTCTTACTTTGTTTGTATCCAAAAGCCAAAATCACCCTTTAAACATTCTGCCTGAGTGGGCATGCAGGCAGTCTTTGAGAGAGAAAATTTGCTTCATTTGCACAGCATGGATTGGCAACAGACCCATTTCACTACTGCAACAGCATCTGAGGGGTTAGAGTAGCTCCCTGTGCTAGAGTCATCAAAGCAAAAAGACATCCCCCCACAGACTATGCCCCAAAGCTTGCACAGCACACATCATGCAAGAAAGGGCCCAAGGCTAATAACTGTGTTCTATATTTATCCTTGTGGTCTTATGCTTTGCTCTGTCACCCTAAGAAAACCATGTAAAGCCCTGTGACTCAGATATAGCTGACTGATAAAGCTCCCTGTTGTTATCCCTCACTTCTAGAAGCATGTTGTTTATTTGGTGTATAGTAGCCCTGGCTACACAAGGCAGACTCCTATGAACAGAGCAAAATCTACAGGCTTCTACCCTTCTCCTTCATTTGCTGTGGCATTCACAGTCTGCTTTCAAAGCAACATCTCTGCAATAAGGAGAAGTGAGTAATTAAATCCAGCTAAAAAGTTCATTAAGACATTATTGCCTCTGGTGCCCATGTACAGTCACATAAATCTACTTTCAGAGCTGGCCCTTAGGTGAAATCTGTGCCTGAAGATCTTACTTGATCCCCTAAAAAGAAAATATAGTTTGTTACTGGATTAAGGTTTTTTTAACTGACAAGGAATTTAAGAAGACACCTTATTCTCTACTTTCCCTACAGGAACTCAGATAAATGCCCCCCTCCATAAATTTCATTCATTTAAGAAAGCAAAAGGTGTGACAGTGACAGTCACTGCCTTGCATGTAACACAAAGTTATTTATAGAAAGCTATGGCAATCAGATGGTTCTGCAAGTTTTAGTACCAAGGTGAATTCCTGGCCTGCTCCAGATAGAGTGTAAATCCTTACCACCCTCACTTAAGCAATGTAATACCAGCTCAAGGAAAGAGAGTGAATATTTTTCTTAAACCCTTTAATGTTCTCTTAACACCTCAAAACATGATTGAATGGGCAGACAGACAACAAATACCAGAACCACATCTCTTAGCAGCAAGGACCTCTTTACAGTGTTCATTCAGAAGGTCTGCTGATGGATCAAAGCTGCCTACAATAAAAAAAAAAAGACATCAATGAGCATCTAACTTCATCTACAGCTTTTCTTTTTTCTTTAGAGCAACAAGATATTTGTCTCAAGGTACATGCTTTTTCTCGCCATGTAAAAGTTCTTTTTAATCAACATTCTCAACAAAATTCTCAGTTACTTACTACTCATTTACGCAACAAAATAACAACCATTTAATTCCACATTAAGTTGGTCCTTCTGCATGATTGGCTGGATTATTCCTGTGAGACTAGTTCCTGCCTACACAGATTTCTCCAGGTAGTTCTTCCAAAGTCCAGCCACTGCTTACCTCCTCCAGGGTGATGGGATGATTGCCTAGTCCCAAAATCCTCACAGCCAAGCTCCAGCTTTGGGCATCATACACTGATGGTGTATCCCATACCTCATCACCATTTTCACAGGTAATTTTGGAGTAGTAACTGTGCTTATGGCACTTTAGCCCACTGAACTCAGGAGTTTCCAGAATTCTGGCACCTTTTTTTTTAGAAGTATGGGATTTCAGATCTAGATGTTGATCTCTGGAATTTCATACTACAGATTTCATGTTAAGATAAATGAAGATAAGAATAGAGTTGTGTATTGGCACTGCATATCAAGGTTCTAAAAAATAGGAACTGGTAGAGGTGAGACTGAACAGGCCAAATACTAGGGACCTCTGGTGTCTAAAGTTCAGCTTTGAAGTGCCTGTTCTAAATCTATGGTAGCACAGGGCTAGTGGTAATGCTCATAAGAGGTGCAGCAGAGTGCCTTCAGTAGAATGAGTGCTGTGAATGAAAACACTGATTTTAAAACAAAGTTTTATGGGCACTTGTTTATATATTTAAAAAGTATGACACTAGTTGAAGTACTGCAGTCTTGGGTTAAATGTTACTATTTGATGCAAAAAAAAAGACAATTTCTTGAAGATGCTGATTTTGCAATCAATTTCATATTAACATATGATAAATGCCAATGAATTGTAGCACTTAAACATTTACTTCTTACAGTGTGTTTAGTGAATTAATCACAGTTATACTGACCTACCCAGTCACTGAATGTTGCCAGTAAGTATAACCCTTACTTGATTAGTCTCTGTTACTGGAACAAGTTTGTGTTTCAATTGCATATGACTCTCATGGAGGGAGCTTTTAACAGTAGATTTAAAATTTTTCACCTTATTTGTATTATTTTTCTTTAAAATTTGTTGTGTGTAATTAATTNTTATAATTTATATATAATTTATTATTTTATTTATTATAATATATATTATATTTCCTCCTCATCTTCTAACCAAGTGATTTTTAAAATTAGATTTCCTTGTCATAAACACCCCCCCCCAAAAAAACAAAGAAACGTAAACCACAGGCAACATAGACAACAATTTCTGTGAGAAAAATACAAGATTTAAACTATTTTACTAGTTTTAAAAGTATCAGGAATTAAAATCAGCTTATTCTGCTCTTACCTATACTGCACATTATTTCTCAGATTCCCCTTAAAATCTGTGATATAGATGTTCTTATTGAATTCAGTGTTAAGCAACGTGATCATAGAAATTAATCTATCTGCATGGATATTTTAAAAGTTAATATAGATTTATGTACCAAAATGGAAAAATATTCATATGATTAATAGTCTTGACTGCTGAAAAACATGTCCTTTAGTATTCTGAATTGCTGTGTACCTGTAAGTTACCTTTGATGGAAAAAGAAAATTCTAAAAGCAATGCAGACTACATTTGTAACCAAATTTCTATTAGAACTATCCACTTCTAAAAAGTTGGTCATACTCATGAAGACTTGCAGACATCCTAAAAAGGACAAACTGCAGGGTTGCAGGATTCTTAAGACCCTACATTTTAGCCACAAAACACAAAAATATGTTAGAGATCTGCCAAACAGGTCAGACTTGGCGAAACCCACGGAGATCAATATCTGGAGGCCCATCATTAACACATCTACAGCCTTAATCCTCCAAACCAACAAGTCACGTTGAACTCTTTCCATCAAGGTGCTAAGGTATTTCATCAGACAGTCACAAGCATCACTCATTAAACTTGCATGTCAAATTACTTCAAAATAATCAATCTCACTTAGATTTCTCCACCAGCTGCATTTACAATGGCCACGTCCTGCCCCAGACAGGTTGCTACATTTCCTTTCCTTCTTTTCTCCACCCTTGCCAGGGCCTTGCATTTCAGCTGCTATTTATAGCTACAACTTCTCTCTTTTCTCCTTAAGGAAGCTGCAAGTTCTTCGATAGTTAATGAAAATCGATCAGACAATCAGACTGTTACCTCTTTCATGTACATAGAAAGCAGTTCTTCAGCTAAAGGAGTAAAAAAAAAGGGGGGGAAACAATCTGCCAGCTCTTAAAACACATTTCCTAGAAAAATCAAATTCTAATTATAATTTAACCTCCTTCCAAAGTGTAAAAGTAGCTGCCTCAAAGCACCAACCCTTTAGTAAAGAGTTTCTACAAAAAATACAGTACACACTGAAATTTATTCTTGCTCTTAATGTCAAATTTAAAGCAGGATTAGGCCTGTGGTATACTACTGAGGCTGATTATGACATGCTTTGACACTGCTTCTCATTCTGAGTAATTCCATAAGATGAACATAGGAAATTTATATATTTTCCTCTTCCTCCTTTGAGCTTTTGGACTTTAGGCATTCCTCTTCCTAAGGTTTGTTTGCCCTCCAAGGAATAACTGATTCGGGATCCCACAGTTCCAAAATAGTAAACAGCTAGAGAAAGGACTTAGAAGGAAAATCCCAAAGTGAGTTAGCCACAAACACAAACCCAATGTATTAGTGGCTGAAGACTGCCTCATTCCAAGTGTCTGTCTCACCCTCATCTAGACACTGAAATGATTGAGCATGGTAATGCCTTAAAAGCAAAAGATACAGCTGAGTTAGCCAAATAAAGCTTCCCATGTTTCTTCACACTAGTGATTTCTCTGGAATTTTCTCTGTGGCAGCATTACCTATGAGGACAGAGCCTCTCTAGTTTTCTGACCATTTTGTGCCCAGTGCTGCATATTAAGAAAGAGGGAAGAGGCAAGGGGGTGTGTGATTAAAATCAAAATGCTTCTATTCACCTCAGAAATATTGCCATTTCTTTCTTTTGATGCCTCAGTTTAAAGGAAGGAAAAAGACAAGTGGGTGCCTGCTGCTGCACTGCTTTTGTTATCACCACAGTAGCTGCCATAATTGCACTTTCAACGTCTGTGTCTGCCTCCACCACTGAGACTGTTACTAAAATAATTATAGCAGCATTGACTTTGCTAGCCTTTTCCTAAGCCTTGTCTGTGACATGCATTTCAAGTGTTTTACTCTACCTGCTTCCAGGCAAGACCAGGCACTCTCCTTGCAGGCCCAAGAGAGCTCTTGATTCCTACGCAACATTTCCAGCTGGAGTGGGGAGCAAGGCAGGGCACAGGCGTGACCTGTGCACTTGTCTTCACTGCTTGTGAGCTGGCAGGGCACAGCTGGGTCACATTCAGTGGCTGGTTACTGCTGGTGGCATCAGAGAAACCCCTCTGCTGAGCAAGGGAGAGCTAAGGGATTCGTCTCAGGTACAGCATGTGACGAGCTGCTGGGTGGAACTCAGTGCTAGCTCTTGTCAACCTAGGTTATGTAATGCCAAAGGTCTCTTTGGGCCCCTAATGTGCAGAAATATGAATTCCAGTAGCTAATGACAAAGTGGGAAATTAAAACAGTTCCTCAGTACATGAATGATTTTATCTGTGTACCAGACTGCAGTAGCCTCGGGTATATGACCTAAGAAAAGCTTGAAGTTGCATTTAACACTGCAATAAGAGATCCCTAACCCTCTGCTAGGAAGCTGCATTAAATAAAGAGGCATAACTCCCATTTAGAATATACGTTACACTTGCTCTTCCAAAATTCACGTGCTAGACTTCTACTTTTTTCCAGCACATGTAGATGTGGAACTTTAAGTACTCGGTTTAGTGGTGGACTTGCCTTGAATCAAAGATCTTGATGGCCTTTTTCAACCTAAATGATGCTAGGTTTCTACGGTCCTACAAATGAATTCACAGACAAGAGAGAGTAAACTGCCAAACAAGGTGATATTTTTCTGCTTTGCCTTAATTGAGCTAATAGTTAGAGACCCATGAAAGAGAATAGCTTTGTTAATATTATCCCATAAACAGATAATCATAATTTTGTGCCATGTTACTGTTCAGAGGTACCAGTCAATGAACTGAGAAAATTAAAGAAATTGACAGCTTGATCTGAAAATAAATTTAAAAGCCTACTAATTTGTTAATATTCTGATGTTTGCTTAGAATGAAAATAAAATTACACAAGTAATTTGAAGTATTTTGAAAACTAAAGCTTTTTCACTTGGTATTTGAAAGAGCAACCTGCAAATAACATGAATACACTTCAATATTTGTGTGGGTCAGTTTTTACTTCAGCCCACAAAACTAATCGTGTAATTCTGAGATTGGGACACTAGTTTGGCTCTTGTAGTGAAGAGAGCACAGGGGTTTTGTTTGCCTGGTTAGCTGTTTTTTTGCCTGTTTTTAATCAGGTTAAGCAGAGCAAATAAAAGGCTTTTCTTTTTCCTAGAAAATGGAAATACAGAGCATGCCTTGAAATGGATTCTATGTCAACGGCACACAAAAAATCTACCTCCTGGGAGAGCAGGTCATCACACACACATGTTGACATGTGCTAAGAAGCAACAATCTTTGTAAATGGTGTTACTTTGGAGACCATTTATTCTATTTTACATAAGAACAGCTAGTAGTAAAGACATGTAACCAGTTTGCTGCTCCAACCCTTCAGGCATGAGCTCTTTTACTAACTTGCTCCAATAGGGAGTGAATAGTTGCTCAGATTGAGGGATTCACAAGTCATGGTACATTTGGGCTTAAAAGCTCCTAGCATAATATTTGAATATATGAATATTTATAGCAAATAACATAAAGTACAGTGGGAAATGACAACTTATTCCAAACTTCTCTGTACATTTTACTTCCTTTTCTTTTTTTGCCCAGGCATTATAAGTGCCTATTAAGAATTTGATATATCTCGTTTCTTTTAGTGCTACCCAGGATTTTTAAAAGACACCTCATTAGTCATCGATTTCTGGAACATGAACACTCACTTGATCAATGTCAAATAATAAAGGTTGCCATAGTTCTGTCTTAGCTGACATGAAAATAACTGATGATTTCATTAACAAAATAGATTAAAAGCAGTGATAATCAGTGACAGCTCATTCTGTAGTGGCATCTGTATTGATGCATCTCTGGCGTCTGAAACACTAGACAATTTTGTTTTATTAAATGGAGTTAAAAGAGATTGACAGGATCCTGTTTTCCTTAGGCACCTTCCAAGGAGCTCCTTCTAACACTGTTAATAGCATGTCAAGCCCAATACTGTTCTGATAATGAAATGTTATTAACACTATGCATTTCAGTGGCAGATTACCATGAGGTGTCTAAAGAGCTGTTTATTTGAGATTCAATTTCATTTTCCATTTATAATATTAATATAAAACATATCTGGAAGCTTTTCTTTATCTTGAAGCTGATTACATCCTTTGTACCTTCTAAGTATGAAATCATACATTTTCACTTCCGAGAGAAGCACAGCTGTGTCAGGTGTAGGGCTTTGAGATGTGACAAAGAGCCACACATATACTGGGACCCTTGTGAAAATTAAATTAATCTGTGGAAATTAGTTCAAATGGTGCCTAGACATTTGGAACGTCTAAGGTTAAGCATAGCAAATGCACAGGTTAAGATCCCAGCATTCAATGAGATACTGACACAGATCAGAATATTCTGATTCTAATATATTGCAGCCTCAGATCTGACCTGCTTCGGCCATCGTGAGCATGAGTCAGTGGATTGTCTGGGCACAGGCTAGGAGTTCTACCATAAAACACTGCAATATTAAACAGATTTCTCTTGGCTGCTCTTCAGAAATAAATGAAAATTTGAGTTGTAATATAACTTGAAAAAAAGAGTCAATTTAATAATGATAAGAACTGTTCCCTTATGTTAACTGAGTGTCAGACTAAGAAAATAGAGTAAGTCATCTTGCAATCAATTTTTACATAAATTTTGCTATTTTAAAGACCTTGACATCTACAAGAATACTTACAGAGGCAAAAAAAATTATAGAAATCATACACTACATAATACATAATATATTACATAATACTAGATAATACTACATAATACTACATAATAATAGAATCCAATCCCTAGCAATTTTACTAATCAGGGTCATCTATTTAGGTATGGATATTGACATACATTATTATAGTGATATCCATTGGACCCAAAACATCTTAAATTGTCATAAGTTCCTCGGTAGAACACTATTTGGCAAGAGAAGTCCAGTATTTGATGTTGAATATTCAATATATCAGAATGATCCAATGTATCTAGCGGATAAATTATGGCTAGTTACAGCAGACTTTGGTAGCTAGACACTTAGGAATTGCTAGGAATGATCAGCTAAATGAAATTTAAAAAAATGTGAGTCTTTGAACATTTGCCTTTTAACCTACTGCAAGTCAAGACACTTCCACTTAGTTTTCATATGTGCCTGCTGTTATCACTGCAGCAGAGCCATGCAGCAGAGGAAAGGCTAGCAGAGAGGCTACAGGCAACCTACAACAGCTGAGAACATTTTCCAGTTTCTGATCAGAGCTGAAACTCAGGAGCAGCCCCAGTTCCGCATCAGAACCACGTAGACTGCAAACCTGATCTTTGACATTAGCAGCACACTGTGACTCAGTCTGAGCTGGCTGACACTTGTTTTAGAGCTGTACAGGGGTCAGTGGCCACTGCCCAACCTGTTTTAGTCTGAGTGATGGGAAACCATATGTGTTTAAGACCTGAGAGCCCCAGGGAACCAGTGTGCAATGAACAACAGTCATCTGGGGCAACACAGCTGGGAGAGTACTTTCAAACATCAGCTGAGAAGCAACAAGAAAGAAGCAAACTGAGAAGAAAATGTATAAAAATAACCCCACATGGACCATATAGCCAAGGGAAAGAAGCTCCATGCCAATGGCCTTCATAGGCCTAGAGAAGGCCCTGGAGTGCCCTTGTTTTACTGAAAGAAAATCTTAGTGCGATTCTGATGCAACAGTTTTTTCTCTAAAGATATCAGAAGAAATGAAGGTGAGCCATTCAGAGCATCAGGATTACAGGATGCAGCACCGCAGGATATGCACATCAAGAGATAAGCCTAAAAACAGCCAGACTGGCTGAAAGAAAGAATTCGCTCCACATAAATCTCTACCTGCCCTTATTAAATAACTTTTTTGGAAAACAGCTCCCTGTAATTACATTGAAAGAGGTATGCAGATAAGTCTCACCTTCTCTGCTATGCAACAGCATAAACAGCTTGTCCAAGGTCACATAAAAAAGCATGAACTGAACCCACTTCTTTCAAGTCCTATATAACCATATATCATTTAATGAACTTTCCAGTCATGACACCACTATTCGTCTTTCACTGATGCTACAGCTGCTGCTCAGAGGTGCTAGTTATCACCTTTTGAAAATTTCCCACTTTGTTTCATTCCTCTAGATGAATACCACTCTGGCAATAAAATTCATGTAAACATGTAGTAACAGGACAAGTGAGAATGGCTTCAAACCAAGAGTAAGTTTATATTACATATCAGGAAGAAATTATTTACTGTGAGCGTGATGGGGCACAGAAACTTGTTGCCCAGGGAGGTTGTGGATGCCCCATGCCCAGAAGTGTTCAAGGCCAGGATGGATGGGGCTCTCAGCCACCTAGTCTAGTGGAAGGTGTCCCTGACCATGGAAGGAGGTTGGAATGAGTTGAGCTTTAAGGTCCCTTCCAACCCAAGCCATTCCATGATGCTTTGACAGGCTGGACCTACATGATGTAGTGGGGACTGTTGTCTCTTCATGTAACTAAACTAAACTAAACTAAACTAAAATAAAATAAAATAAAATAAAATAAAATAAACTTAGTTTTACTTAAGGGTTATATTGGAAATCTGATGTATATGGAGGAATCATGATCATTTCAAAAAGTGACAGAAGACACAGCTTTGAAGGATATTTGAGGACAGGAAACCACTCAAAATTTGCATTGCTCTAGCTTGTTATCTCTGTTCCTTGTCAATACAGGAAGACATGAGAGTAACCTTGTAATGGATGCTGCCCCTGGTGTTATGCAGCTATATCATATCACCTGCTTGCTTTTCTAAAAATGAGATATTCAGTCCAACATCCCGAGTGATGCTCTTTGGTGTGAGTGAAAGGTTTCTGAGTAGTTTAAACTTCAACACATCTCTAAGAGACAGCTGATTTCACCTCATCTTGTGAAGTCTGCACAGGTAACGGGTCCTCTTCCACAAGATAAATCATCATTAGCTTTTATAAGCCAGGATGGGCTATAAGGTCTTCCAAAAAATTTGGGCTGAGATTCCTTATCAAAACACCCTTTGCTCACATTTATGGCAACGGCAATTCCTGAAACAAGAGAATTTTTAAGCAAAAGTCACTGAGCAATGTGAGCTTTTGAAGTGTTCTGCAAAGGTCAGAAACTAATTTCCCCCTCTTCTCAGGAGTGGATATACTTGAACTTACTGTAGCATTGGCATGTTCCTGACTCCTGATTCTGCCTCCACTAAGGTGAAAATTCCCCCACCCAACAAAGCTGTAGTGAATTGTACACATCAAGTACATGTGGCACACAAACTGAGGTCAGGGGAGAGAGATGAGCGAAGACTGAAGTCTGATTGTTGGCATTAATGTATAAATATAGGGCATATAATGTATAAATATAGAGAAAGTGTCTGTGTATCACAAACTGCTTGTCTTTTATTTCTCTGGCTATTATAGCCCCAGTCACAAGAAATCATAGCAACCACAAACCTAATATAGGGGGAGAAGCTGACAATTTTCTATGATGTCTCAGAGACAAAATGTTTATATAAGATTCAACAAAAAATGCTAATAATTGAAAGTACTAACACTGAATAAAAATTTGTATGAAAAGCTTTTTCAGATGGGTACACATCATCACATGGGAATTCTAGATGTACTAAGGGCTTTTAAGTAACATACAGTCTTTTCCTAGTAAAAATTGGATGTAGCTACATAAGTACTTTTCACACCTACCCAGATAAAAAGTTTCACATATTGTCTCTACCACACATATAACCCCACTCAGCATCAAGAATGAAAATAGAGTTAAGAGAATTAAATGAGAACATTGTGTCAAAAGGGGACTGCAGTAAAAGTAAGTAATTTCCTTTGGAATTCACACCTACTTGAATGTGTAATTTTACACAGATGGAAATTTGCTGAAGTTTAATAAAGAACAGCTCCATAGCAGTGATCTCATGAGGAACAAAAGAAACACAGTGTGATTTACATGTACAGAAATTAAATCACTAAAATATTGAGCAATAAAAATTTGCATAAGCAGTGGGGTAGTATAGATATTTTACCATTCCTTAGTCTTTTGCATGCTATTTGCAATCTTCTAATCTTTCTCATTTAAACAGCCTCACATGGACAGGACATGCATCAATGAGAACAACTGTACTACAGAAGAGAGGACCTGGTTATCTTTGTCCTTGGATCAGGAAGTGACATCCCTGCATTCTTAAGTTCATATCTGATTCATTCTGATCAGCATTTTAAAATGCATTTAAGTTTAGGCAAATGCTTGAGTAATACTGAATTTGGAAAATTCCTATCTCTGTTTAGGACCATGGAAAATACATGGTCCTAAACAGAGATGATTTTCCAGCTCTATTCCCAAGTCTCTAAAGTAACAAACAGCTCACAGAAGTCTGTCCATGCCTAAGTCATGCACTGCTCACACCACAAAGCTCAAGTGCACAGTATTGTTGAAATACAAGTTCATATTCTGCAGGGAGCAATTTTTTTTCATGCTATTTTATCACCAGTTCCTAAAACTGACTGAACTTACTTAAGGCTTTGTAAAGTTAAACTTCTATGGACTATCCCCTTCTCATATGGGTCTCTTTCAACATCCTCATACTGCAGTTTGACTACTAGAAACAAGAAACAACAGATAAAACTGCCCAAAACATGGCTTGGCTATTATGTTTAAATTATTTTTCCATTCTGTTTCTTTAGAAAGCATTCAGGAAATTTTACCTTTTGATGATGCACTTTCATCCTAGAAGGAAGAGCGGCAAGAAATGAATGACAAAAATAATTGTATTTCAAATTTACAATTCCAACTATGAAATCAATATAGAGGGCATTAACATAGAGAAAAAAAAAATCTCTTCTTCCTGAAATAGTTCCTGAAGGTACAATATTCAGTTCTTGTTGATGCACAAAAAATGTCTTTCCTTCAGACCTGACTCCCTCCACTTACTTATACACTTGTTTTAGATTCTTCAAACCATACATGTTCACTTATATTGCTATGCTACCAGTGTAATACATATGATTACCAAGGCAACAGGTAATAGCCCTGTGCCTATGTGTAACATGTCAATAATATCAACACTGAGCATAGTATTAATATATAAACTATCAACTTACCTGGAAAAATTCTAGTTTTAGACTATTCTTCAGTTCTTCAAGTATCAAATACTTTATTTTCAGATGTTTTGGTAACACCTTGATAATGAATTATCTAATTCTAAAATTTTGTGATTGCAAATTGTCTGTGCCATTTTTGGGCTATAACTAGGTATGTTTCAGTAAGTGCTGCTGAGTGAGGAGCAGTTTATATATTAACCAGTTATTTATGGCATCCCTTGAAGGTTCCTTAATCCCTGTAATACACATTTTGGAAAGAAGAAAGCAAACTATTAGTTTCACTATTATCTCTTTGAGCCATTGCAGTGTTCTGAACAAACCTCTGCTAAAAGAAATTTCAAAGAGGCATGCCAGGTGCCTGCCAAAGCTGTTTGATCAGTCCCCTCCTCATCTGGACGGGAGAGAAAATGTAACAAAAGGTTCATGGGTCAGTATAAGGGCAGGGAGGGATCACCCAATTGATTATGGTCATGGGCAAAATAGACTTCATTACCAATCAAATCAGAGTAGAATAATGATAAACAAACCCAAATCTTAACAACCCTTCCCCCTACCTCTTCCTTCTTTCCAGGCCAAACATCACTCCCAAATTCTCTGCCTCTCTCTGTCAGTGGCACAGGGGTTAGGGAAATTACTGCAGCTCCCTTTTGACATAATCTTGTCATCTTGATCATCTAGCCCAACATTACTAAACACATTTTTCCAGGTATATAAAACATGTCATGTACAGCTCTTGTACAATTTTGGCTCGCGTTCTTGGAAAAAAACAGCTCAAAATAAAAGCAAAGCTCTGAGCCTTGAACTAGTAGAAACATGGGAGTGACATAACACATGTGGATCTGTACATGCATCCTCATCTCCTGTGGAATAATGAATTTCTTTTCCAGGGTTAAGAAAGAAAGGTCAGCTGTCAACTTTGTACAACTACAAAATGACTGCCTGAGTTTCCAGGGAGATTCAGCAAATATGGGACAATCTGGGCTGAGAGAACAGTGTGAAAACACCTTCCTTCTCAAGGAAAACTCATGAGGAGAGGCTTGTGAAGGCCCGTCAATTTGGCTGGTTCTCACTACAAGAAGTTTTAAGGTAATGATTAGAGAATTATTGGCAGATCTTTCAGAACTGCAGAATGATATGGGAACAGAGAAAGAATTTGATGACACTATGGAAAAATCAAATCTATAATTGTTATAAACCAGATGTTCATCCATTTGCAGAAGGGGCACTCTTCCCAATCCCTCAATGAAAGCTTATTTATTACAAGACTCTTTAGTAATATTTTTGAAAAGAGGAAACATATCTGACTTGATCATAAGTGTCTCCAAGAAGTGACTTTTATTTATCACTGCAGATTTGAGTTATTTACACATTTCATTACATACTGAAAATAAAGAATACACTACCAGGATGGAATCGTGGTGGAAATGGCTGTTTGGAAAAACAGCAACTGCAGGGAGAACTATAAATACTCAGGATATCTCTGAATGATGAACCATGTGTTCAATTCTTAATTATACTGAAAGATGTTTGAAAGCTCATCTCACTTGTATCTATAAATTTCAGGATTGCCTTCAAAAAAAATTTGCCCAGGCTCCAAAATATTACCTTTGACAAAGGCTTTAAGTAAATCACCATCTAGGATTTGGTTTTTGATCCATCTACTCCAGGAACACAGTTTGAGACAGCTGCAAATTCTGCTCATAGATGATCTATGCCCTCTTATTTTTGAGACTGTTTTTCCCATACCTGAGAAATATACAGCTGTCTAAAGGATGGCAAAAGTAGCAGATCAACAGAAAAAGGCTGTTGTCAGCTCTATCTGACAGAAATTACTCCAAATTTTGAAGATTTGAGACTCTGTCTGGCAGAAACGTAAGTGAATAATGTTTCACTCATTAGCACTACATTCATCGGGTAATTTAAATGCCACAGGTGGGCTCAGTGCTTTCCAAAGCATACGTGAAAAATCAGTAAGTCTCCACAGAAACAAGCAAGCATTAGACTACGCAATTTTATCCTCTAGATCAATTTTTGGATGTTATATATAAATAGAAGGAAAGGAAGCTCTTTACAATGGTGAAGTAAAGTGATTATTATAATCAACATATCCAGTGGATGTGACATTAACAAGAATAATATCTTAGAGAGTTTGTTTATAATTTAAATAAATCCAGTGTTGCTTTAAATTAACCAGGTGGCAATCTTCAAGCTGTGCTGCAGACACCATAGAATTTACAACAAAAACAAGGATGTATTTCAGGTACAATTTCCCTGCTTTGGATACCATTTAAGTTCAGCAAGCAGAGAACAATTTCAGAATGAATTAGCAGTGCCTGCATGCATTATTTAGTTAAGAAAGGAAATTACCAAGAGGACAGAGTTTTAACAGCTTTATGCAGGTTGACAGTCACCACTGAATTTCTGGAGCAAATTGCTACAATTTCCATTTAATTTTGTTGATGTGCTATTCAATGGCCTTCTGACTTTTACAGACTTTCTCTGCTAAAATGATACAGGTGTTTAACCACAGGTAGTGAGCCCCAAAATGCTCTACCTTATGAAAGAGATCATTAGCTTTTGATCAGCAAGTGAACACACATATAACCGTAATTAAGTTAAAAATTCACCTAAGTTATGGGGTGAATTAGATGGAAATACCTTAAACCTTCCACAGTTTAATTAATTTTAAAGTAACTGAATGAACAGACATAGAACCAATAAGTCCATTTTTGCATTAAAAATGCACCAAGCTTTAAATTCCCCTTGAATTACTCCCCCTGCCTTTAAACTCCTCTTGCAGTTTCAGAAACCCCTCTTGAAACAATATATGTGCTTCCAGCTCTTCTAAGGTAATATTTGTCTATTCTCTACACCAAGGCATAAAATTTGAAAACATTTTTATTTCAATTTACCTAGAAGCCGTCCTGTTGGGTTTTTTCCCCAAAATCCATGCTGTTCCTCACAATACTGAGGACTTAAGCAGGAGCAAAAATATCAGTTAAGTAGCTCAAACACAAAGTCACACCGATACCACTATTTTTGTATTAGTATATTAAACAGCATCAAGACATTTGGCCACAATTACCCACATTATTTAATTGTTAACATACTCTTTGGCATAATTTTGGCCTGTGAGAATGCTTGGGCACGGTTCAAGGTAAAGCAGATCTGGTGGCTCTTACCAACGCCTAATTTGTACTCTGCTATCCTGCTCTGAAGCAGAGAGAAAAAATAGTGCTAATTACCTGCAGGGCTAATGAACAGTCTCTCCACAAAATTAGTTACAAAACTTACATGCCTTGATATAAAAATCCAGTCTTCCCTACAGCACAAGTCCCAGGGGACTGAGACTGTCTCTCAGGAGACAGTCAAGACAAGCAAAAGAACTCAAAACTCACATCCTATAGCAGCCTCCAATTCATTAAAAAAAATAAACAGAAAACAAAATCCCTATCACCTAGTGACTGGGAAGTCAACTTGGGGTGCTCTTTCCGTCCTGGAACAGCAGCCAGGGGATCCTGAGCCCCAGGAGGTAAAAAGACCAATGAGTAAAAAGGGATACCTGGCCTCTCTGATACCCCTCAAACCGCCTCTTAGGAAAATAAACAAATCCCTGCAGATTATTCAAGTAAAGGAAATTTTCATTTAAGGCCATTGTACTACACCAAAAAATATCAAAAGGCCACTTGGAAAACAAATGTAAATCTGACCCAGAATTCCAGTTTTCAGGGCATTTGGCTGAGAGAAAGCAGTACCAAACTTGAGGCTCTGCTGCCTGGACAGCTGATCAGTTACATTCAAACTCTTCACTGATGCAAAACATGGAAGCAGTCCCTGTCCCAGGCAATTTTCTGTCACCCATGCCTCTGGTGATACTCAGGGAATCCCCTGACTTCCTCAGTCTGGATGACTCAGGCACACAGGCTCCTTCCTTCGTCCTGGTTCTTTGATCAGAAACATTCAAAATACCATTTCAGGAAAGTGAGACAGAAGACACCTGTCAAGCAAAGGAGGAATTAGGCGTGAGACTATTGTCTCCAAGAGCACCAATGCACCAGCCCACCTTGGTGCCAGTTTCTGAGAGCACAAACCCACCCTCACAAGAGTACTCCAGGCTGCATAGACAGCCTTTTGTTCTCTACCCTGAGAGCCTAAGAGGGTAGGGAAGAGAGGCCTGAGCAAAGTGGTGCAGCTGTTTATCCACCTTATGGGGCTGCCCACCACCAGGAGATGGCTCCCAAGTGGCTCCATGAGCAAAATCCACTCATTTCAAACTCATCCCTTCTACGCCTTCCTTCACTCTTGTGCTCTTCAGGGATTTGCAAGCTGTTCACATGATCAGTCCATTGCATGGCTTTTGTTTGCCTTTGGGAACAGTGTAACTGTCTTGCCTTGCACCCCTCTCAGTACATCTCTGTTTTTCATCCCTCACTTAGGCAGTCTCCCAAAGTTGTAGGAAATTAAAGTATTCCCATGAGGGAGTGGGGTGGGATGGGATGACAGATTACCTGGAGCACAGACATGCTGGGTTGGACTACCTAGGTTGGTGAAACAGGGACAAAGCCCTTTGGTGCAGTTAGGACTCAAGCTGTGCCTTCAAATCCCTAAAACTCTGCTGCCTGTGTGTCCCTTCTCCATTTCATGGTCTTGCATAGGAACAGCATCAGCAATAAGAGGTATCTGACCTTGCTGGCAGTGCAAATGGTGGAGAGAGCAGCTGAAACAGCTCCGTATTTTCACTTCTTGGATGATCTGTTGAGGTAAAGACAAAAGCTCCCTGGAGGAGAAAGAAAAACCACTTCAGTGAAAAACCATATTTTCAAGGTCAGTGACGAAGTTCCAGAATATTGTAATATGAAAAAAAAAAGTGAAAAAGAAAGATGTAGCAATATGCACAATTCAGTTTGTGTCAACAAGGACAAAACTCTTCATTGAAATCCATAACAAGGGGTTTAATAATCTCTACAGAATGCTATGGACTTTTTAATGCCCCAATTGAAAGTGAAATAGCACCCTGGAAGACATTCCTGAAAAATTCCCCAAAGCAAGGAGAAAAAAAATACTCTCTGATTAATTATTTGTTGTGTGGCTTGAACTGCTGCAACCACCATGTTTCCTTAAGCATTACTCAAGAAGCAGCCAAGCACTGCACAAGTCTGTGTGCTAGTCATTGTAGTTCTGCGTGGCACCTGGGCTCAGCCTTATTTTGGATCCAGAGATCCAGAGAAAAATACTGCAATAAGTCACTTCCACAGTGCTATAGATAAGCGTCGATTAGTTTTTCTGTAGGTAACCAGCACAACAGCATAATAGAAGCATGACAGTGGTGAACCAGAGAAATTATAAGTGTTTACACCATGATGCACAAACTTTCATTTTTGTAGAGCATTTTTAAATATCCTAAGTATGATGCTTAAGAGTACAGTCTTTTTTTTCTCAGTGACTTTTTATTATTATTTTATTGTTGTTCAAAATACAAGAATAATCAGAGATAAAACAAGCATTCAGAGATGTTTGAGAACATCTCCTACCTTCTGAGCCAGAACTATGTAATTTGCTTTTCAAGGTACTCTGATCAGATTTCTGAGTTCAGTTCATATGAAATAATAACAGCAAACCAAATACTGTAACTATTTGCTTTGCTGAAGGGGGTTTAAGGTTGCATTGGAGGTTGTAAGAAATACAACAAAGAAGAGAAAGAAAAGAGTTTGTGTTTTAAAATAAACCAAGAATGGTCACAGTGCAATAAATGGCACAAAAAGCAATATGTCATACAGGGGACTGAAAAAGAAATGCCAGCTTACACTAAATGTCCCCTTAGCACAAAGATAAAAAGCAAAGGCGGAACTTGACAAGGCTGAAAATAAGTTTGACAGCCTTAGACAAGAAATGTAAGATGACCTTGGCTACACTGACTTGGGTAAGCAAATGTAGACAGATGGCCAAAAGAAAAATATCTGAGTACTTTCAACTATAAAATATTCCTGGGACTGTAGAGACAATCTTGCTGTTTATAAGTGAGGTCTGAAGAGTCAAACTAGATGTCACAATGTAAAAAATGCCAAACGTTATCTTCAGAAACAATCAAAAATATCACAACGTAAACACAAAATTATCTGCCACTGAGTAGAAGATATCCAATCATAATAACAGTAATTCAGATAAAAAAGTAATAGAGCTCTCGTTCCTTGCCCTTCCTTGGTACAATAGTAAAGAGGATATATTTGGATGACAGTGGAAATTTTCTCATATATCTCTTTCTGCAGTTGAATTAATACAGAAAAATCACTTAATAGCATTGAAAGTCATTATATATTAAATTTTAGAAAACAAATTGATTCAGAATAAAGCAGAGTAATTGCTAGCAATTGACAGTGAAGGGGAAGAGCGTGCCTCCTGGATCTCTGTCCTGGGTATCCTCAGCTACAAGGAACATGAACTGTTTGGTCGAACCTCCCCATAAAATTTTCTTAGGCCTCTCCTTGCAATGATTGCACTCGACAGTTTCCTTAAGCAAGACTGTAAGCCGTGCTCTCTTTTGAGGCTGCAGGTGCCCTCGAGCGCTCCTCCTGAGCGTTCCCTTGCCACCCAGTAACGCTCACCGCCGAGCCTGTCTGCGCTTCAAAGACCCCCGGTGGCAGAGCCTTTCGTGCACCCCGTGTTTCTGCAGACACCTAGATCAGCTTCAAGGCAGATGGAGGTACAGACATTATCACACTGCCCAGAGGTGTGCAGACCTCAAATAAATTTAAAATCGTGACTTCTGGTTTTTTCCTGTCTACCAAGAATTGCAGAGGGCTTTTTGTGCTGGAGAAATATTTCACTTATGGCTTTCATTTATTAATTAGAAATCTGCAAATATGACAGGATATTTTGGTTTGCAGAACTTCCCTCTACAGTAGTGAGCCCTCATAATTAATCATTCATTATACTCTTCTCATTCAGAGTCTGTGGATGATGTGCCATTATAGTTAAGGTTTTTTTTTCCTCAAGAGTGACTTGCATGGCTAAAAAGATGCAGGAGGGAAACAAAATAAATTGATATTTCATCCTGCATGTTGTGCTTGTTCTTTTGGAAAAAAAATAATGACTGCAAAAGTTGCATAGTGTGCAAGTATTTTAAACTTAATAAAAGACCAACAATATCTCAGAAATAAGTTTGCTTTTCCTTTCTTAAAAACACCAGACAATTTGTTTCGGGTTCCCCCCAAAAATATCAAAGTACTTTTCAGCAGAAGATCATAACTGACTTTTAGGTCAAGCTTCCTTAGATTTGCTTGCAAGCCAGCTTTGCTGGCATTATAATTCTAGAACTACACATTACTTATTGTTGAAATTATTATGGCCAACTATAGTTTTCTAATTGTAAGTGCTGTGAAAATGCATAACCTGCATATGACTAAATGGAAACAATGTCTTCAAATGACAAACTGCTGAAGGGTTCTTGCCAACATTCTTCACAGCCTTACCAGATGTTATGCTTTGATTTCTGCTACAGAAATATGCCATTAAGAACTTTAAAACACCTGGGTAAGGATTGCTAGAATGTAGTAATGGTAATATGGTAAAGGATCCTTGCTTTTCCCATAGCTTTTAAGACTGTGGAAAATTAACTGGGTACAAATGCATGCCTGCACCAGCAAATGGTGAGGGTGAGGACTAGTGTAGTTAGAACATGAACAGAGGTGGAAAAACAGCAACCACAAAGCCTATTCTAAAAAATAGCTAAATTAAAAGAGAAAATTCTGTCATTCGCTGCAGGTTTGACATCTAATTCTGGTGACAAGATATATGATGGTATCATATAAACATTCTGACTGAAATATCACAAACCCACGTTTCTGCCTCATTTTTCTTTTCAGGGGAATGAGGAGAAGAAGAAGCAATGGAGAATGGGACGGGAAGGGGAGAAAACAGCTGCAATTTCGGCTCCATGTCTGGAGCACCAAAGCATACATATTCTCCATGTCTGGAGCACCAAAGATATTCTATACTGATTAGAACATAACATATGCAGTCTAAGAGGAACAGTTGCAATAATAGAAGTCAAAAACAATGCCACATGTCTGTAAGTCATATTGAATATTACTGCTGTTAATTATGAATACATCTCTTGTATGTATGTTGAAAACTAAAAATAAAAATCATATTTTGGTGTTCTGATGATCTCCCAGGCTTCTTAGAGCAAAGGCTGTGAGGATTGGAAGGGGTCTGTTTCTTGATTCTTAGCAGAAAATAAACAGCCCTGCTTCTTAGGTCCAAAAGCTCTCTCCAAAACTCTGTTTTTTTATACATTTTACATTTACATATTGATGAAAACATGTGTATTGTAAGTTTAAAAAATCTTGTCATTATTTTGGTATTTATTTTTATTTGTTTCATCCAGGACCAGAACTTGAAAATAAATATACTTGTGCTTTGAATTCACTGGTTAGAATCTCAGTACTGCTCATTTTGAACCTCTGTTGCTAATACATTTGAAATTGCTTCTGCTCTAGAGAGAAGCCCTTTCTATAGATCAAAAGCCTGAGGAAATTTGCAAGTTGTTTCAGATGTAACAACCTCCTACCCAGCTGCCATTCTCATTCTTCTGCATTTTTGTTAGCAAACCAAGTTCAAAATACATCCAACATTATCAATTTCTCAAAACATACCTGTTTCTTGAAGGCATCTGAACATAAAATAATCAATGGCATAGGGTGAATGATACTACAGTGAAACTCCCAACCTGTCTGTGACTTATATTTCTAATGGTTAGGCCAACTTCTCTATGACAAGAGGTATGAGCAATTACATCTAAGAGAAAAAAAATAATTTCCGTGCATCCCATAAAATAGATTTTCAAAGCATAGAAGTTATTTTGGTCACGCTTTGTTTCAAGGTCTACTGTCAGACTTTGATATGATGAACGGTTTTGTCTGGCAAAGAAATAATAATAAAAAAAAGAATGACCTGTTAAAACCAATTACTGTTATCTAATACAAAACATCACTCTTCAGGGCATGAGCCAACCAAGTCACTTTAAATAGGAATAAATGCTCACTTACCAGATTTCTGTTTTCTACAGCTAAAAATCCAGATCCTACTTTTTGCTCAAGAGTGTGTATCAAATGGAGACATTACATGTAAATACCTGTCTCTTAGGCAAATATGTGATAGGTTTGTCAAAATTCGTATGTTTACTTTAGATTAACTCCTTTCTAGCATAATTGAGGCAATGAAATCTGGAGTGGAATTAACTTGTGCATTCATGTGTATTTAATTGTCACTTCTTTACTGAATCAGTATTGCTTTTTTTACTAGAGTGAGACTAAGGTCACCTGACATATCTCCTTTGTACAACTCATACTTTTGTAACAACCCAGATCTCAATTAGAAAACCAAAGTAATGTTAAATTTTACCTGTTACATCAATTAAACAATTGAAAAATTACACTTTGCTGACCACATTAATTCTGTTCTCCATGATATTTCCTGGAAGCATTAATGTACCTCATCTCCTTGTAGGTCCTGCGAGGCCACTTGTACCTAAGTGGATCCTCTTTTGATCTGCTTGAGAGGAGAAATGGAATACTCCATGCAGATAATTATATATAGAACTCCTGGATAAAATAACATAAAGATTAGATAAACATGTACATTTTAAAAAATTAATACATCTATTTACCTATTTATCTACATCTATCTAGATGTAGGCATGTCTCAAAATATATTGTATAAATATATAGGTACTTAGAAAGCAGGAAGAATTTGCTTATTGAAAGTCAATTAAGTTTTTTAAGAATTATTAAAAATCACAGTAAGTAAATGGTGCATACTTTGAACTACCTCTATTAGGAATCATCAGAATTTTGAGTTACAACTGTAGTGATACCCACAATGTACAGCATCTGAAAGGCAAAACACTGTAAAGATATGTAAAATAACACAGAAAATAGAACTCTAAAAATTGACCACCTAACAACATTTTTCAGATTAATACACAATGAACTAAGCCACCTCATCTGCCAGATTTATCAAACGTGGTAATTAAGATCTGTGCTAATCATGTGGGAGAAAACTGCTTCCCATACACATAGCCCTTACACATACACACAGAGTGCTCTCCATAATATTCCACTGAGAAAACTGAGCTGTTGAAAAGATTCATTTCGTAGTGAATATTTACAACTCAAAATGGGGGCAGGGAGAGTTGTCTTAAGAATTGGACTGACTCCATTTGCACCATCAGAGGCTTTACAATCAATCTCCTCTTTCTTAAAGATTTTTTTTTCATTTTGCAAACCTCTGAACAGACCAGAATGTGACATTTACTTGAAACATCTAAGTGACTCTTCAATGAGTCATTCTGCAAATTACTTTTTCCTTCAGCCTCTCTACGATACAGAGCCCTAAGTTCCAGAAGTGCAATTCAAGGGAATAATCAGCTGCAGTCCCATCATTATGATGCTGACCTTCATTGCCCTTTCAAAGAGAGATCTGATTCAGTGATTCCAGATCTGCTTTACTGAGCATTCACCCAGTGCAATACACTGAAATGTATTTCCTCTCATAAGAAATTAGTCAATTTTTTTTCTTTTCCATTCCAAAGTTATATAGTACTCAGTGGCTTATTTTAATGCTTATTTAATACTAGAACAAAGAGAAAATGAACTTTACAGTGCTACCAAGGACCAAAGTGTCTCCATCCACTCAGGAAGTACAGTAGATGTACTCTATTGTCATCCTCTGCCTTCTGGGACATACCCTCACTTATTCATTCACCAGAATTAAAGACTATTAATTTTTTTTTTTACATAATCTGTATCATACTGGATAAAAAGTATTCCTTTGAACACAGAATAAAATTTCCTCTCTGTGGTCAGACCTGTGCAATTATGTATATTTAATATCTAAATTCTTAGACACATGTTCATTTTTAATTCTCCAGAAAAGAATAAAAACATCTGTAACATTAATATCTGTTATTCACCTTTAAAACAAAAATTCTCGTAAATTATATCCATATAAACACAGACTGGAAACTGAAGATTCATTAAAAAAAGAAAAAAAATAGGTTTAAAGAAACAGTATTTTCTATTGAATTATTTTCTAATACAAAAAATTTTCTATTTCCCCAATAAGCACCTATATAATCCACCCCAAATTTTCTTCTCTTTTTTATATTTATCTCTTCTTCTTCCCAGCCTTTTCTCTTTTCCTATGTCTTCTACTCTTTTGGGATAAATTTTACTGATCAAGTTCTGCTTTGATTTAAATTTTGGGTGGCCTTGCCACCTTTTAATCAGGATAGAGAGCATGAGCATCACAATTCCAAAAACTCTGCTGGGAACAGTCTGCAATGCAAAGTGACTTGCATGGAATAAAATCCAGCTGCTGGAAAAGTGAAAGGTGTTGCAAAAATCATCCCCTGCAGCAATAGTAGATTTTACACTGAAAATTAGCAGCAAATATCTCATGTCCTTTGGACTGGATGCAGCAATCATTCAGACATCTGCTTAACCTTAAGCACACAGTTATTCAACAGAGCACTTTGCCTAAATTGATTCCTCACTGTCCTACTCTTGCATAAATATTCTTAGCTACTTGAGATGAATTCCAAGTGCATGTATCAATACTGCCTATTTATCCATCTACTTAACTTTTTAGGACCCCTCACTGCTTACCACACTCTAACAGCAAAATTAAGAAATGAAACAACTTGCCATTTTATATTGCTACCTATGAATTAATACACTTCAATTATACTTGCTTTAGGGGTTTTAATCATTCAAGTCAACACATACAGTCTTAATTGTTACACACAATTTGCATATTTCATTTATTGATGGTTCAAATTAGCACTAAGAGAAAGTCTTCCTCAGTGCTTTATGAATTTCAGAGTATTCATAGCAGAAATGACCTGAAGTGCTAAATGTGTCATTGTTAAATCCTTTGTGCCTTCATGCATTGTGCCTGTAACTGATAAAACACCATGATGCTCCTTCATGGAGGAGGTGTCAGCCAATTCTCATGCAGGAAAAAGAGGCAGCACCATAACATTTTCCACTCACTTTCTCTCTGATGTAGGGACAGAAAGTCCTGGCTAGAAAGTAATGTGTTCTGCCACTTTTTGTCAATGTTGGATTATATACTGAAAATGCTTTTATCTTCACAGCAAAATATCACCTTTGGTTTCCTCCCTAATATCCAGCAAGAAGCACTCTGGCCACCTAGGGATCAACTCAAGAAGCTTCTTTTTTCAGAAAGTCAGCTAAAGCTAGTTTTGGACCATGCAAAGCTTAAAAATAGTCAGATAAAACAAGAATTTCAAAACGTCAAGCCTAAGGTTTCTCTTGATCCTGGCTTTATATCAGCTTTGTCTGCTAGACCCTGTAAATTTTGTTGAAAATCCTTCCATTTCCTTTGATCCTCACCTCTCTCTATCCAGCTGGAAATCAGAGATCTATTTGACCTGGTGTTACGGTGAACAAGTCAACAAAAAGAGCTCTGTTTCCCCAGGTAAAGTCCTGAGTCAAAATCCCAGCTCTGGTAGAAGGTAAGATTACACCTCTAGCATGATTATATTTCCCTTGTCACAGAAGAAATCCTATAAACAATGGTTCCATGCCTTCAAGTCCTTTCTAATACTTCAAAGTGTGTACAAACATACTTCCTTTATTACCTTTGTGTAACATTATTTCCAGTCAGTGACCAGCAATCCAGATGCACGCAATATGCAATTTTGTATTATTTAACATAAATTTTACTAACAGGACACAGTAGCACAAAGGTGTCCTCAAAGGTTAGGGCTCTCTCCTCTCTATTTCAAAACTGAGAGTGTAGTAGCAAGGAATAAAATAGAGCAGAAATCTTCTGAACCCAAAGTCTTAGAGAGTAGGTGAGAGCAAGTATCTGATGAAACAAGGAAAAGGTCAGAGACCTCTGTGCTTTGAGCTGTGCTGCTCCCAAAGGTCTAAGATGTACTCACTTTGAAACTGAACTGTGTGGTCAGTCCTGAAAGCAATTGGATTGAAAAGTACCAGGGTAGTCCAGACAATTTTAGATTTGCTAGGCTGAGTGGCTAAGAGTCTTAACAGTTTTTCCTAAAATCTCCAGGTTATGGCTTCTCAAGACTGCTAAAGTAAAAGCTGTGAGATTCACTTTTTCCTCTCTTTTGCTATGCCATGAGAAAAATTAAATATGCAATGAGACAGAATCTGGTACTCCACATAAAATCCAATAAGAGACACAATGAATGTTTTAACAATCACCTTTCCTCTCCAAAAAAAGCTTTACTGCAAAACTAGTATTATAAGTCCTTCTCAAAAATAGAGCAGTTCTTTATCCACACTACTACATTTTAGTGAGAAAATGTGTTATTTACTCAGTCCCAACACACGCAGTCCAAGTAGCAGCCACTTTGCATCCCTGGTGTAGCAGTTGAGACAGGCTGAGTCCAAATAAATAAGATGGTAGTTCCTCTGCTCTTAACACTTCAGTTGTGCCTGTAAGGTAGGAAATAAATCTGAAGCCTTTTCAGCAGACTATTAACACAATTAAGGTTTTCAAAATTAACACAAGATTTTTTTTTTTCCAACAGATCACACTTTTTTTTTCTCTTCAAATATTAACTAAAGACTTCACAAGTTTCTGAAGTTGCTATTATACTGAGTGCATGATTCCCAGGGAATTGAAACTGGTCATAAAGGAGATCTGAAGAGGATGACACAGTTTAAGGTGAACACATTTATAAAGCTTGCAGAAAATAGCACCATGTTTCCTTCACTTAGGAAAACACTGAAAAATAATTATTTGAGACTGTTAGAACAAGGTTCCCTCAGTTTTATCAGAACTTATAAATTCTACAGATCGAGGTGTTTAAATGCCTGTAGGAATGTTTATAAGTTTATTAATGCTGAGATTGAACCAAAGCAGGAATACCATAAGCCATATACACCATAAGATGGAAAAAATCTTACCCTAAATTCCTCCCCTGTTTATTGTCAATACCTCTATAAGCCTAATTCATTAGAATAGAACATTTGCACAAAAGCCGGTGGGGGATAATGATGTAACAAAATATCTCAGTGCAGTGCTGTTA
This sequence comes from Promerops cafer, assembly GCA_013398275.1. NCBI lineage: Eukaryota > Metazoa > Chordata > Aves > Passeriformes > Nectariniidae > Promerops > Promerops cafer. Next base: position 857,618 of record VZSE01004322.1, on the reverse strand, counting down.
TCTATTTAAGCTCAGCCACAAGAACATAATATGCATAGAAGGTCAGGCCACAAGCAAGAGCCTTAATCAAGTTTTCCAACTCTTCCCCATAATATGGGGTCTTTTTATGTAGCATATGCTTCAGGTGGCAGAGAAAGCCCTACTCTGATAATTGTCTAATGATATGGGAGCACTTCCAAGAAGATCAGATCTCTGCTTCTCTCTGTTCTGTGAAAGGTCAGCAGCTTCTCTCAGCAACTTATACTTTTGGCTCCCTTATTTAATGAAAAATGGACAACATGAAAATGAAACATATTTAATTCACCACATGGACTTGCTTTGAACTTTGACCTGAATAATCTTTTAAGTTGGTTCATCTGCCAAGGGATAAAAACAATTATTCATACAACTTTACTGTTGCCACCCTAATGCGTGATTAACTTTCCAAAAATAAAGAACAAGTATTTTTTCCCTCGCTTCTGAAGACCTGACATAACCTCCACATTTCACGAGAAACATGCATGTCTTTGAATCCTGAATGGTTCCCAGGATAATAAGTTACTTCTGTTTTACACAGTGACTAAGCCTTATAAATAACAGAGTTTCAGCCCAGTGAAAGTATCAGTTACCAGAACAATCCTCAGACAATAGTCACCACTAATGATAAAAGCTCTTGTGCTGAGAAAAACAACTCATAACACCACTGAGGGATGTAGAAAGACACTTACCAAGTGAAGTTCCTGCTTACTTATGCAGGTAGTAGGGAAGGTTCTGCTTTGCAGGCATCTGAACAGGGCAATTTAGCACCATGAATAAGCACCCCAGTGCCAAACAAGCACAAAAACATAACAAAGAGAGCAAGAACACTGTTGCATCAGGACTGTGCCGAATCCAGGCTATTAGCTTGCTATAAGCAGAGCTAATTTACTCTGGAAGAACACTAAATTGCTTCTGGACCCCACTGGGGCTTTTGCAGCACACTTGGCAGCCCATGGCACCACCTGGACATGCCAGCTCGTAGAGATCCTGGCTCAGGGATCACTTACAGGAACACAGCTCTCACTCCTCTCCTGTGATACAGCAGAGCTTTCATAAGTCCTTCTGTTAACCCCACTATATGGCCCTGAAGGTAGACTAGAGAAGATATCCTGCAGAGAGAAGCTCTGGCCTCATGAAAGGGAGAGGTGAACTCTCCAACTTGAATAGGACCAGCATTTCCCTTTCCTAGGTGTGAGTCCTCAGCTGTTCTACTAAGCATCAGCTACTTTTATAATCATAAAACTTTACCTCTAAGTTCACTCCAGATGGAATTTTTTGCTTAATGTGTATGGATCATCTCAGGTACGTCTGAAGTGCTCTGACCCTCAGGGTTAAGAGTCCATGACATCCATTTCATTTTTGCAACATAGCAAGGCTGGTTTTGAGACAGGAAAGAAAAGGATAATTCTTCAAAGAAACTGCAAGTCAAAGGTAGATGAGAAGAATGTAAATGTTGCCCTGGCTGAAATAAAGCTGGGACAGTTTGAGCTGGCATCTGTAGTTTTCAATAAAGTGCCAGAATACCACAAACAGTGATAATCCTTACTGTGCTGCCTTGGACTTTGAACATTCATCAGCAAACTATGATTTGTTCTGCTACTCTTTCATTTTCTTTCAGTATTGTATATTTTTATATATTACCTTATAGTGCTGATGGACAGAATGGCCCTTTGTATTTCATATATTTTTTAAAGTATTGGGGTTTTGTGCTTATGGAATAAAATCCAAAAGCTAAGAATACTTCAATTTCTCCTCTCGCTTGCTTTATTATATATTTGCATGCTTCAACTGTGAAAGTATATTTTAGCTCTTCCAGTCCATCCCCATTTTTTATCATCAGCAATTTTTTTTTTGCATAAGGTCTTTTATCAATCTTCCTCTGAGTCATAAACTTGAGTCTTTTTCTATGGTTTAAAATTGCCATGGAAGATCCAGTCTTTGTGCATGTACTGCTTAACACCAGTGCATGCTCCAGCTTCTTCTAACTCCTTCTCTGATGCCAAAGAAGTCTTCTGACCTCCTATTTTATCTTCAAAAAACAATTTTTCCAGCAGATACTTAATTAATCATCTTACACAAAGATTTTTGCTATGAAGTTTGCTTTCATTGTACACTTACACATTAGAGGGAAAGCAACTTAGTGTCCTCATAAATACAGTTGATACTGACACATAAAGATTTTGTACTCAGTATTGATTATTTTTAAATTTCTACAGAATGTTCTGTATTTGATATTCCTTTAAAGATACAGCAGTGAGGTTCATAGGACTGTGAGAAGGTCACATTTATCATAGAAAGTACATTTTTGTCTCTTGCGGTAGCAGGGAAAAAAGCTGAAAAACATAACCCGTGGCCGTTCTAGAGGCTTACAAGCTCCCATTAGTATTTGTAACCAGTTTTTCTGAACAAAAATCCTCCTGATATTAAAGTTTTTTCATTATTTTCAAAAATCTGACTCACAGCTCTCACGCGTGTGGCCTGGCAATACTATGTAAACCTCCAGAAAAGATGAAGGGTAAATCTCCTGAACTAAAAATGCTGGCCAAATGTTCCACTAGAACTGAAATACAGCAAATCTGACCTGAACTTCTTGCATTCCCTTTTATCTATAGCACAGACTTTTAAAGGATATTTAGATTGCTGTCACTGGTTCCTCAGAGGCCAACATGCACTGCAGAAGCAATCCAAACCTGAGAGCCAAAACTTGGTGCTGCTTTTCCATCCCAGAAGTGAGCTCCGTATCAATACTATCCAGACCTACAGATATAGATAAAATCACCCCGGGAGAAGCACACTTGGAAAAGAGATAGGTAGGGTAATCTTGTACTGGAAACAGGGATTTGACAGAGCTGTTTATTTGGAGCATGTCACTTACTCTTTTGTCTCTTCAAAATTATCAGGTATGATCCCTCTCTGCACTTCTGTGCTCTGGCATGACTTGTGGAAGTTTCTGAAGTAAATACTACTGTTACTGCTACTACAATTGTTCTATCATTAGGAAATTGTCCTCGTTTCAGCCAGGACAGAGTGGGTGGTAGCCATAAGGGTGTGGAGCCTGGAGCCATATTTGTTATTCGAGTGTAGGTTTTTCTTCTATCCTGCCAGTCACTGGTGGGTGTGGAAGCAAGGGATTATGGTTTCTGAGAAGGAAGGAGGCTTCAGGTGGAAAGAAAGGGGACATGCAGACCCTTCACAGTTATTTTGTCCTTTTCCAGAGGAGCAGGTGGCAAGCAGAGCAGTGGGGTGGCACTGGTCCCAGCCACATGACTTGTCCATCATTGCTTTTCATTGTCTCAGGCTTGGGAAAAAAAACGTAGTGGAGGGAACAGTGGGGAGGCGCCGGCTAAGGTCACATCGCATCGAACTTGGTGAGCATTTTTTGCATGGAAACCACCCCCTTTAGATATACTTTTGTAATTAATGTTTTTGATGTTACTGTTCATTATCTTATTTCTTTTCCAGTAAATTGTTATCTCAACCTGTAATCTCTGCCTTTTGTCTTTCTCACTGGAGGGGACTGGGGGGACAGTAGTGGCTGCATGGCGCTTAATTTCCAGTGGGCTTAAACCACGACAGAAATTACAGCAATATTTTCAGCTGCTATACCTGTGCTTGGATTTATGGGGAGACTCTCAGTTACAGTGTTTGATGGGTGCACTTACAACGCTGTGATGATCACCTACAACACTTTGGGGCAGACAAGGTTATAGAGAGATAACCCATGTTTTCTAAATGCATTGTTTGAACACAAGGAATACCCAGAGCAGAATGACTCAGGTCTGCCTGATAGTGAGACACTTAATTTTCAGTGAATTGCTTTCAGTAGCTTATTACTCACAGTTGTATGTGGCACCAAAGCAGCCTATTTCTGGGTGTAGGTTTTGATGCAGTGCAAAAGGTTAATTTGCAAAACATCTAACACATGATGTTTCATTTATTCAAGCGAAACTCTATATTATATCCTATGAATTTAACGGAAAGTATTGAGTAAGTGTGTTGCTAAGAACAAAAATTCTCTAGTAACATTAAGTGTTGCAGGATAACTACTCATTATAAATGGACTCAGCTTATCTGTTTGACTTGAGCTTGTATTAGAGACATTCCCCCAGGTCTAAAGCAATCTTTGTCTGACTTGGGTTCTCCGTGAGTTGAGCTCAATTCACTAATTCTTACCACTTTGACTCTTGTTTCATTCATCTCTGGTTACAGCATAGCAAAACATTTTAAGGCCAGCTGGATGGGGAGAAATGCTTTTCATGAGATAAAAATTATGTTTCAGATAGAGGTGCAATTACATTTCCTTAAGGGAGATTGCAGGAACAAGCAACGCAAGTAAGTTTCCAGACTATGGTACATGGGCAATTCTATGCTAAAATAATTATTTGTATGTAGATGAGATGGAAGTGACAGATGAATATAGAGGATAAATGAACTAGTTATTCATGTGCACACAGCAATTGGCTTCTATTTCAGAAAATGAAATAACTAGTCCTTTTTTTTTTCTAGGAAACATAATAAAAATGTATGAGAAGCATGTGCAATAAGCTATCAATATTAAAATCAATTGCTGGCACTTTACTGAAATATGTATTTCAGATGTTATGATCAATTCTGTAAGTATTAGATCTGCTGTTTTGTTCAGAGTTGCTTATGCATCTTCTTTCTAATGTTCTGTCAACAGACATGTTTGACTGGTTTGGATAATTCCATTTTCCCTTTCATTAATGTTCAGTGCATGAAAAGCTCCCCAGGAAGGCTTTTTAAAGTGTGGTAGAGACAGCATAAGGGCTTATGGCAGTCTGTAGAAGGCACTCATATCTCAGACACTTTAACTGCTACAGATCAATTTTTTGTTGTGAGGCTACCTATTAAATTTATAACCACATGAAGAGTTCAAAGAAAAAAAGCTTCAAGACTAAGTATCCAGAGAGATTTTAGTCAAATTAGGGTACCTGGTATCTCTTCCAGACATCATATTGAAGGGCTTTTGCTTCTGTGTTCTGCAATTAGGCTAGCAAGGCAGAACGTAAAAGAGCATAAAACAAAGTGGATTTTCAGAGGTTTTTTTATTTTTAGACTGAAAACATTTCTCATGAAGATTATAATGTTTTCATTAGGTATATCATGAAGTTGGTTTTCCTAACATTTCAGCTCAGTTTTCTTTTTCAGGCCACTGGGCAAATTAAACCATTGAAAAGACAGTATAATATTTTTTAACTAATTAAAGGTTTTTGAAATTTTTTATGGCATTTATTAATTTATCATGATTAAATGCAATTGTACAAAGACTCAAAAGAAAGGAACACCTGACTGCATTATCTGGAGCACCTGATTGTGTATTTTCTAGTGTAGGAAACACTTGACATTTTGAAAATGCCGTCCAGATCTTACTTCAAATCCACATTGGCAAGTTTCCAGGATCATTTGAATGCTTATTTTTCTGTTTGCATCTGTAATCATAAAACCATTGAATGGTTTGGGTTGCAAGATCACCTTAAAGATCACCTCATCCAATCCCCAGTGTGCAGGGGCACCTTGCCCTAGCTCACATCGTTCAAACCCTGATCCAACCTGGCCTTGCACACTTCCAGGGATGGGGCATCCACAATTTCTCTGGGCAACCTGTTCTTCACTACCCTCTCTGTAAAGAATTTCTTCCTAATACCTAGTATACATCTCTTTTCTATAGGTTTAAAACTGTTTCTCCTTGTGCTCTCACTATCTGCCCATGTAAAAAGTCATTTTCTCAGCAAGCTCAGATGAGCATATCTGGCACACACATGAGGCTTCTAAGCATTAATAAGAAATCCTGAATTTTCGGTCACAAAATGTCTGATTTGAATACAAAAAAATTCTGGAGGCCATACCTTGAAGGGGCTAGCCATTGATGGGGTTAGGCTTGCTGGTTTTCTCACACCCCATGTGAGAACAGCTCTCACTTGTACAAAAAGGAAAAACCTTCACACCACCCTTGGATGATGCATGTGGAAAGTCAGGTTCTAAGTGTGTCCATCAGGTCTCAATTTGTTATTTGGTAAATAGAATTCTTAAGACATTGTAGTCTCTGATGGGTTCCCTTATATGTTCCCTTATATATTGCATGCAGTTTTAAGAAAACAAGCATAAAGAACCACGTTAAATAACCTTTCAATTTTGCCTGCTTTTATTTATCAGTACTTCTCCTGGCACCAGCAACCTCACCTCAAAGACCATTTTTTCTGATTTCAAAAATGTTCTTTATATCAGAAGGGCTAAGTTATTTATTTTACCAATGTTTTCTCATTAGGTAGTGCCTGGAAGCTAACCATGATGAGCTTCTGTTGCATTATGCAGGGCAATATAAGAGTTCAGAAGCAACAGAAAGAGTTGCAAAAGGAGTGGTTTTCTTGTTTTCAAATCAACAGATGACAATACTTCAAACTGAAGTTCTGCTACTGCCTTAAGAAGGTTTCCACTCTTCCCTTGAATGCCTCCATAACCTGAAGTAAATCTCCATTTACTTTATATTCCACTGGAAAAAATCTTCATTTAGGCAAAAGAGAATGCACCACACATGGAGGTTCAAAATACATTGCCAGTCCAGCTAATGTTTTAATAGCTTAATAATCCATATTGTCCAATTGACACAGAAAACCTGCATTAATAATACAGAAAAAGTGCTTTAGAAAGAAAATAGCCCTTCCAACTGCATAACCTTTTTTTTCTGGTGTGTGTTTGCCTTTCCTATATTCCCTTGCATCCAGAGGTCAATGGTTTCAGGCTTCCCTGTGAGGTTTCTGCTGGATGGAGGGATATTGTACATACAGCAGCTGCCACATCCTCAATCCTTCACTGAGAGAAGTATGTTATTGCTGGGTATCCTGAAGATCCTCTTGAAATTGTCTTTTAATGTGTTTTATCATGGTGTGTTTGTCCTTGCTTCCCAGTCAAGTTTGAACAATGATACTGATATCCCAGTATCCCAGCCCTGATACTGCAGCATGCTGTTTGTTTCACCATGGCTCTCTTGGGCCTTTACCACACAGTTTCCCATCACTCAAGCCAAAAGCAGGTCAGGCAGCAGTCACTGACCACTTCCCAGAGCTAAACCAAGCCCCAGCAGCTCAGGCTGAGGCACAGACAAGTGCCGGGTCCCTGCACAACCAGGTCAGTGCAAAGTTGGTGTTTTTTCATGCTAGTGGCAAAATCACGTTGGACAGTACAGCACAATTAACTCATATCTTTATATTAGTAATTTTTAGGCCTATTTTACCTTTTCATTTGCCTTTATTCCTTTCACTTTATTATGATTTTTTAGAGACTTGAGTCTTCTAAAAAAAAACAACTTCTCTTGAAGCAGGGAAGAAAACTATGTCCAAAACAAAAAATCAGTCTTTTGTAGAATAAAAGGAGTGAACCAGTTAAAGAACAAATATTTTAAAATACACATGTATTATAGAAAAAGAACCAAAACCCATTATTTTGTATTGCTGTTCATGATCATAGGCAGCAGCTGGAAGGTCCAGTCCACAGCAAGTGTAAGGCAGAGCCAGTTACACCATGGTGTAACCTAGCCCTAAATACTTCCAGTGATGGAAGTTCCACAACATCCTCAACTGCCCCCTACCTACTGCTTCATTCTCTTTACCCCAAAGATTTTTTTCAGCATCCTTCTCGGAACAGCTTGAAGTCACATGTTCTTTAATATATAACAATATAATATAATAATAATATAATCAATAACTCTAAATCTTTGATTTGTTCACTGATGCACAGAAAGAACATCTCTTTCCTCCTGCCTGAGTGGTCTAAGTTTTACTAAGATCAACAGCCACTTTCAAATGATAGAGCTGTAGTAGAAGAGCAAGGTATTATTTATTCTTCTGCTTAAGAACCCGTAGTATCCGGGACATTGTTCCACATGGTTCCCTTTGGTTGTGTTCAGAGGTAATAATTCGGATTATCATCTCTTCCCAATACTAGCAATTTGTCCATTTCAGACAATCTTGCTACAAGTTTTTCCAGATATGAAATTCTGACAAAGGAATTTTTAACAGATGGGTATGTTTTGGTGGTAAGAACCATTCATATATTATTAAAGTACAGGCTAAATTTGTTTTAAGCTTTTAAGGCACAGTAGTGAGAGTCAGGCTCACACATAGCTCCCAAGCTAGTTCCCCCAGCTCTGTCTCCCAAGCTCCCTGATTCAGGGCCAGACAACTGCACTGTGCCCAAGCTGGCAGCAATCCAAGCCTCCTAGAGAGAGCAGCGCCCTGACTGTGCCTTTCAGTGGGTTTATGCCTATTTATTAACATGGGAAATACTGTGGGGTTCCATAGGCAGGGAGCTGTGGGCAAATGGCTTCTGTTTAACTTGATTTGGTGAGCCTTCACATCCTACAGTCTTTTAATGTTCCTGTGCCATGAAGAAATGTGGAGCTAAACATATCTGCTGCCTTTGAATTCCACAAGTTCTACAAATGAAGATGGAAATTTAATTATTTATTATTACTTATTAGCTATATAAATAAAAATATCCTCCTAGATGTTCATTTTCTCATCATAGCCATTGAACACAAGACAAAGTGCCACCTAGTGACAAGCTATTGAAAGTTATTTTACAATACATGAAAAGGCTTCTCTTCTTCCCTGAAATATTAGTGAAAGTTAAATAAATCAGAGGTTTACTGGGAGCCATAAAAACCTTTCTGAAAATAAAAAAAATAAATTTACTGGAAATAAATATAAAACCTCTTTATTCCATTTCTTTTCCGTGTTTACAGTAATTCTACTGCTCACACCAGTCCATTCTGCCAACCTTTAAGTTTTAGACTCTTCGAAGTCCAAAGTTTTGGATTGTGTTGACTCATTAAGTATAAATCATATAAATGTTTTATTAACTGTTCAACCCAGTTCTTCCAACAAATAGAGTACAGAAAATTAGTTGCATTCAGACAATATTATGGCATCAAGTCATTTGCCAAAACAGCCATATCCCAGGAAGCCCAGAAGACAGGAGCAGCTCCTTTGTCCTTCTCCTTCTACACTTTCACTCTGTCCCCCATGGGATGACACTGCTCCTCCTTCCTTCCCCAGTGACACTGAGTGATATGTGGAGTATGACTTGTTCCCTACTCAACATGTTGGGCACAAGGTCAAAACCAAAATTCTCATGCCTGAAGTTCTTAAATAGCAAACCATGAACAGAAAAAGGGAATCAGCACAGAAACATAGAAGCTTCAGATATGTTATGGATGGTGTTTCCTTAAGAAGGACCTCTCCCTTAGCAGCACTCAACCAACAGGAATCATTCAAAAATGATTTGAATCCATAGGGATGGGCAACACAGCAAACTTCAGGAAGGTTCATCACCCAATAACACCCCAGAACAGATATTTGTTTAGATCTCCTGTGATAACTAAAACCATACCATTCTCCAGATCCCTGTACATGACTTTGAGGACAAAAATAAGCAAAGAGGTTATCAGGAGACAAAATCTACCAGATGCTACAGTCACTGGAAATGGAGTGAAAGTACAGATATGAGCCTGACAATTGAATCTGGTATCTCAGTGTAGAGCAGCAAATCACAGCACAGTTGTGTGATAATAAGCTCAGGTCAGAGCACAGCAGAGTCATGTTAGGGCAATGCTGCACTTCAGATGATTCCACAACTTCCTAGCACAGAAAGTCTTCCTGTATCACACATTATTTAATTTTCAGGTCCTGAGGTATAGTTTTGTAGACCTGGAAAGGATATCTAGGTGTTCAATCATATTTTCAGTTCCATGCACCCAAATGCATATCTATTGTTTAGGCTGGTCTTTCTCCAAGTTGCACTGATCCTTGGGTTTTTTTCCAACTCACTTTAACTTTGTTTTAGTTCCTATCAACTTCCCTTAAACTGTTGCATGTCCTGTGCATGCAGTCCTCTTCCTTTAGTATCACTGTTCCCCCACAAATAAGCCAGCTAAGAAAAATATGGGAACTGATTTAGTATTTGCTAACATCACATTGTGATGGGAAAAGAGTATCAGAAACACAAAGAGTAACTGCAGAAATTTTTTTCAAAAGAGAAGAAAAAACAAACAAAACCACAAAAAAAACCCCAACCAACCAAAAACAAAACAAAACCAAAACCCATCACAATATCAAGGAAACCCCAAACTCCACTGCATAAGACATGAAAAAAAATTTTTGTAGCATTCAACAGTCCACAGTAATCCTAACACATCTATACATATCTATAATGTGATTTATAACACAAAGACCACAGGAAAAACAATCAATTTTCTACTCCAGGAAATGCTTCACTATAAATATGTAGTATTGCATATTTGCTATAATTGCTCAGAGGCAAAATAATGTTGCCTCCTATTTGAAGTAAATTGCAATTTGAATGTATTTTAATGCAGATATTTCACTTTAAAAAAAAGCACCTAGCAATAATTTTTCAAAGAATCCTCCATACATACAGGAAATTAGTCAGAGAATTGGAATTCACAGCTCCCCTACTATGAGGAGTGCCATTGTGAATTATTTTAATTCCATACAGTTTGCTATTTTTCAGCATGAGAGATTCATTTTTCATTACAGCAGAATAATAATTTTTCACAAATTAGACTTAGGCTAGGAGCTTATACCAAATTGTTTCACTCCCCTCTGCTGGGAAATCAGGGGAAATGGATTTCCTAGGTGATCTGTCTAGATCTTCACTGCAAGGATTTTGAATTCTCCCAGCAAGAAGAAATGAGAGGCTTTATGTCTTCTTGTTGACAGCTCAGGTCACTATCAAGAAGTCATAGTTCAAGCTCACACATTAGGCAAAACACCAGCAGTGGTAGGAAACACTGCATTGCCAGTTTAATGGGAAACTGTTTTTTTTTTATTTACAATTTTATTAAAATAATTGCAGAGAAAGCTACTACAAGTTAAAATTTGAGTCCACTTGGGCAGCAAAAGAATATCCCTTTACTTTATGCTTAACTAATTGTTCTCCAGGCTGTCACAGCATATATGAAGTGTTTCATCTGTACCTGAACAAGCCTGAAAATTTTTGGGATCAGAGATCTTGTTTGTACAAAAAAAAATCAGGCCAGACTAATTCTGCCATTCGATACATCAATAATGGCACTTGCCTCTACCAAAATTTCTACATCTCTAAGTAAGATTATGAGATTTATTGACTTTCAGGACAACCAGAGACACTTGCCATTAATCAAAATAACAACTAAAGCACTGGTGTTTGTCTTCTGTTCCAACATGAACAGAGAAAGATTTAAAGTATAAGACCAGGCTTTTCTTTAATGAGATTGAGATAGGTTTTTTGGTTGTTAGCTTTTTAAAAATTACTTTTCCCCAGGGAGGTAGATTAGAAGGGAGAATAAATAAAGGTCATAAACTGCCTCTCATTTAGTGCAAGTCACCTATTGATACCAGAAAGCCCAAGCAACATAACACTTAATAATACCAATATACTTCTATCTATGAGTCTAAAGGTCTCAATGAATTACATATCATGCTGGTGTATAAACCCACAAAAAGATCAGACATTCCCTCATGTAGTTCATCTTAAACAAAGTTGTAAAGGCTTCATATAGCTACCATGAACTCCTGTATTCTCCACATACCTATTCCTGGTACTCACGTTTAGCCATCAGGAATTTATTACAGAGGGACCGACAACTAATGCAAAATGTCATTGAAGGATATCTGCTCTAGGTGAAAATATATTGCAATAAGGTATTTTATCTGGTTGACAGCTACTCATGAAGGATGTCTGCAGTCATTGAGATCACTTGTCCTTTCCAGGGGAACAGCTGAGTTTCCTTTGGCATATTGCTGTCACCTGGAATACCTCTGAGAAAAAAAACATGGAGCTCCAGAGGTCTACAGAGCACTGCTGACTGCCATTCCTCTTTGTTTACTGCAATACTTACAACCTGAAAAGTTGTAGCAGAGAAAACAAACAAACAAACAAGCAAACAAGAGGGAGGGAAGGGGGAAAAAAAAAGAAAAAAAAAGTAACACATTTTTTGTGCATTTGAAAAAGCTGATGATGGCATTATTTTAAGAAAGTATAAAAGGTTTTCTGATTGACATTGCATACACTCTTTAGACTACACAGTTTGAGTATCAGGAGACAAGTATTTTGGATGGTCTCCTGATGATTCTTATTTAGAGAGTTTCAGCCTCTGTTTTCCTGCTGAAGCAATTCGGTTTTTTCCTTCAGCAACTCTTTTCCAGCTGTCTTAATTCCTTCCCCATGAGGACAAAACCACACTTGAATGCCAAGAATCTTTCTTTTTTTTCCCCCTGTTTTCTATTTTTTCTTTCTCAGTCCTTTATTTAAGTCTCTAGGTTTTTGACAGCATGTCTGAGGTTTGCTGTTATTTTGAACCGGCTGTGGATTAAGCAGAGCATGAAAAGACATCAGCCCCCACCCATATCTCTTGTTCTGCTTCTGCAGCGTTGGCAAAAATCCCAGCACAGTGATGTGCCTTCCCTCTCACCCTTGATCCAATTCCCCCAGCACACACCAGACTTTTCCTGCTGGCTCTCTGAACTGCCACGTCCTGCACTCGGGACTCCCAGTGCATGAGACCTTCGGCACTGTGCACCCCCAGTGAGCCAAGCCCCTGTCAGCAGGAGCCCACTACGGGGCAGAAGGAAGGCAGCACCTCTTTTTCCTCAGATGTGCCTGCAACAGCAGCATTACCTCTCCTCTCCTGTTAAGTTTGGACTGTTTTCATCCCTTCTCTGAATTCTAATTCTTTAAAAATAAACAAACAAACAAAATCAACTCCCCAGCCTTTGAATACAGCTTTGAGATTTCAGGTTTGTTGACTGCAGACAGCTTAACACTGCACACCCTGACTCCAGACACAGATAGGAGTATAAGCTTGTAGTGTGGAATTACATTTTTTTTTTCTTCAGTATTATTTAAAACATAAAGCATAAAAAAAATTAAAGACAGAAGTAATTTTCAGCTTGATTCTTTTCTCCTATAAATTTGATGTTTAATTCCTAAGTTTCATGACCTCATTTACTTGCAGATCCACTCCTGCTGTTTACCTCCCAGTGTGGTGTAGGGCAATTATGAGTAGCACCCTGGAACATACTTTCAGCAATTATGGTAATGTAGATGATTAGGAAACAAGCTCATAAAGTTTGGCAAAGACACTGTTAGTACTCTACTCTCCTTTCTGATGCAGTGTGAAATGCTGCTTCTTACTATGGCAAAGTAATTAATTTTTTACTCCTGTTTCTCACACTAGTATTAATTTTAACCATGAAATATGTTTGCTACCTGACACAAAATAACAAGAAATGATAAAAGGAAATAAGGAGAAATAGGAACAGGATAAATTTGTTTCTTTAATCATGGGGAGTTAAATATTTGAAAAATAAAAATATGTATTGAGGGAGGGATCCTTTTATTGATTTTCTGGATTTTCTTCCTCAAGAGAAGTAGACCCAAATTATCCTTCTCATCTCAAAATTATCCACAGAAATTAGAATAATGTAAGTGACAGCTCATTGGGAACAATGCGTTAAAAGTGGAAGACCTCTAGGGATTGTAAACATACTCAAGTGACCTTGCAGCTGGGAATGCAAAAAGTCTGGAGAGTAACAATGTAGAAAAATACGTATTTTATGCCTTCCTCTGTTTGAGTTCTGTGTGCCTTGAGAGCATCTGTGTATAGATAACATGGGTGTTTGGTAACTTGGAGGCACCCTAAGGGACAGGCGTGAGCTCCCTGCCTTGGTCCTGAGAAGATCAAAGCCCAGTGGAGATCACAGCACAATGGTAAACCACACACGTGCAAACCCTTTCCAGACTGCTGGGAACAGCAGGATGGGAATTTCCAGCATGAACTGGGCTTGGTGGTGTCTGCATCCACGTGTGTCCCTCAGCCAAGACCTCTGGGTTTGCTTTCTTGGTTAGTCGTGACACTTTTTTGGTTAATTCCCCAAGGAAAAGACGTTTATGCAACTGCGTAGGCATTTCCATGCCTCAGCTTCCCTTCCCCCAGCCCTCTAGTAAGCTTGTAAGTGGTTTGCTCATTTTAACTACATTCAGACAATGGAGGGAAATTTCTTTTTGCTATGTCACAACCTCCTAAGACAGAAGTGGTTCCCAGCTCTGAGTTCCATACATGTCCTGCAACCTCATCTACTCCTCTTCCATGCTAGCAAGGACAGAAGAAGTCCATGGCTCAGCCATATTTTTTTCCACCAAAACAGTGATCACAGAGTTTATTGTTATTACTGCTTTTTATTTGGTAATAGGAAAATTCATTCATTCCTGCTTTTCTGCATTTTAAACCAAGTATTTTACACTCCAGCCTAACAAAAAACACCATTGAAAAAGCACTAATATGCTTTACCCCATTGCTCTTAGGGTTATTATTCCGCAGCAACACTTTGAGTGAGTCAGTAGTGCTCATACTATGTGGTTTTTTCTAGAATCCAGTCTGAATAGTCAGCGACTTTGGTGTAGACTCCCGGCTGCCTGGGGCGAGCACACCCTTCGCCCCAGCTGGTGATGCCCACCAGGTACCACACCTCCTCGTGCCTGCACGACAGTGGCCCTCCTGAATCTCCCTGTGTCACAGGAGACAAAGAGAGAGCATGCAAGGAAGAAGCCTCATCAGTATTTCTATCACAAAGAAAGCCTTGAATAAAATCAGCATCACTCAATGTTACCACCGGCATAACAGCCTAGATTTCAATCACTTTCACTTACAACTAATTATAGAGGACTGAAGCAGGTGTTCTTATTCTTTACTAAATTAATTTCTAAATAGTCATTGCAAACAATTTCTTCTTCCCATGAAGATTCAAAACTACTGGCTTTTATTATTTTCTTCTTCTTATTATTATTAACTTATCTACATACAGTGATTTAAAACTCAATGAAAAAGCTATGGATGCAAGTAAGAAAAACAGCCAGTTTGGCAGTATTTTTTCTTATTTTTTCCATGTTTTTAATATCACAGTTCTCTACATGCCTTATCCTGTTTGAGTGACTCTGCCCCACTCAGGATAAAACACCTTTGTGTTTTCTTTTCCTATTCCTTTCTGAATATAAGATTCCTTAGAGAAGCTGTTATGAGTTGTTAGGACAACAGCAAGTGTGTCATTTTTTTAAAACAGCATCTCCATGTTACGCTGTATCAGATGAAGAAAGCTTAATTGGCCTAGAGGAAAAATTACTTCCCAGCTCCAAGTATTTTTATTCCTAACTAATCATAGCAATAGTAACATTTCAGCATACAATGACTAAGTGTTAAATGTTTGCAGTGAAAACTGTATTGGGTAGAGAATATAATATTAATAATCAGACTATTTTCATCTTGCAGAAATTAACCCAGAATATTTAAACTGGCAAAAGTGCGTGACTTTATTCTTGAGCAGAGACTTTGGCTCACAGAACTCATGCTATTGTAACATTTTCAACTCTAATTATGAACAGAGCAGTTTTCACAGTTTGCTTTTAGCCTTCTACTCCCCATGCATTTTAATAGCATTGCTAGTACCCTCCCTTCTGGTTTATACACTGTGGATGCTTTAAAATAAGAATTTATGTACCTGATTTCCTACCAAGAAATTAAGGAAAAAAAAAAAAAAACAAAACAAAAAACAAACAACCACATAAGAAATCTGGTTATATTGGAGAAATGCTTCAAGGTACTATACTTGTGCTCTCTGGATTTCTGATAGTCTGAAGGAACACTGTTTTATTCCCTAAATGGATATCTATATATCCACACTCAGAGTTTCCTATCCATGGAATCAATCCCTAAAGATTTCAATGTTGCATAAGAAATATATTCCATATACCTTGGTTTTCAATGCTTTTGACAACCAAAAGTGACAAGTTAATCAAGAGCTCTATTGATAATCATACTTTTCTAATAACAATTAAAAACAATTGTAGTACTCATTTATATATTTTAACATATGTTTGGCATATATAACTATACAGTACTGTTTGTCATTACCTTGCAAGCATCCCTTCCTCCTTCATCATAGCCAGCACAGATCACTTTGTCACCTATTCTGCGCCTCCGGTACCTTGCCTGGCATTCCTCTTTTGACATGAAGGGAACAGGAGCCTTTTGAAGAATATCTTGTACTCGACCTATACAGAAGGCAATATGAGCAGAGAAATGCTTGGTTCTAGCAAAATAAAGGTTAAAATTCAACTCGAGAAATCTCCATACACTGATACTACAGAGTGGGAGGTCACTGGTTCTAGAGTGTTAATAGATGTTCATGACACTGATTTTCCTTTCTTTGTGTTAGCAAATAATGTGAATTGGCTTCTAATTTAAATGCTTTTATGATGCCATCTTCTTTCTCATGACTGGAAAAGCTTCAAAACTCCCGTTTGATGTGCAAAAAATCTTCATATGTAAATGGCTCTGAGGACATTGGCCCTTAGAGCATTGCTGTTAGCACAGTTTTGTGTTAGTAAATATTATTTCCTAGTAAAGTGTTGCAATAAGTTTGGAGTCTCCCAATTGCCAAATCTGTGCTGCTCTCTTAGTAGTTTTTAAGATGGAGAAATTTGCACATAGACTAAACAAGAGTATTTAAAAACAGCCTTTTCTCTAATAATTAACAGAAGAAATTTGTCTATACAGTAACTGCCTAAATGTTTTAGATTTCACATTGAACTATAACTTTGGGATAGGCATGTATATAAAGGAAAAGATTATCTTTAAATAGGTGCATATACATCTATATAAACATATTAAAATTACACATAAAAATATAAATAAATAAATAGATGTAAAACCACAGCTTGATAATGAAGAGCTTTTTAGCCTACCTCCATATAAAATCAGAGGAGTTCAAATCTCATCTACTATCAAAACACAAGTCATTGGCATGGTCTATAACCAATCTTCAGAATAAGAAAAGTAACATACTTCAATCTCCAATTTCTAAAGTCACATGAATATAATTACATTAAAAAAACCACCATGGGTTATGTGCAGACTGTAATTCAAAACAGTTCAGTGGTAAACTTTTTGCCTTTTTTCCAGCTAGGAAAAAATAAAAAGAATGTGCAAAACCCAGATATGTACTAGGGTTTGCCAGTAGATTAAGCTAAAATTTAAGGAAGGGTATTTGAGTGTTGCACAAGATGTATTTAAGATTGAATTCTCAGGTATTTCAAACTATTAAACCAATTTATAAAATTAATTATTGTGTCAGAGCATGGAGCCATTTAATGATAATTTAATACATCTTTCATTTATGTTTTATGGTGTCTTAATAGAAATCAATTCTAATAAAGAATTATATTAAAGTACTGTCTAGAAGGAATAGCTAAGAACAGAGAAGAATTTTTTTTTTTTTTTGAGAAGGGGAAGTTTTTTTTGTCAGACACATTAATTTTAAAAATACAAAAATTCACTGTTTAAAAGTATTTCTCTGTACCTTTTTCTTTTCTGTAACCCCATCCAATTACCCAACAGTCGGTATAAAATATGTTAGTGTCTTCTTTTGATGGCAGGCAGATAGGTAGTTGAAGATCTAAAGTACAAGAGAAAATACTTTGTCCGAATGGTTTGTCCAGCAGAGACAACTGCAACAGTAAGGTTTTGTGGGCACCCACATGACCCCTGGCGACAGCCTCCATGTGTGCTTTGTCCCTTACACTATGTATCACTCCCAGCACATAAATTAAAGCCACCCACTTTCTTTTCAAAGCCAACAAAATAGATTCTCCTCAAACCCCAGTAACTGCATATGAAAGGAAGCCAGCCCAGGTGTCATGCACTGCCATAGAAATGGCGGCCCTCTGTCTTCCTGCACCTTTTCACAATTCCTCTGCAACATACTACATACCAGTAAAATTCATAGGCTTAGCAAGTTTCATTAAAGCAATGTCATATCCAATCTGTGCATATTTATACTGAGAGTGAACAATAATCTCTTCCACTTTGAAGAAGGGAGTATCCTCATTTATTTCTGATTGTCTTAAAATACCAGCATAAATACGCCAAATGTTGGGGTTCTCTAGACTGAGGGAAAAAGACAAACAGTCAGTCTGTGACTAAATAGCCTTATGCAGTATTACAGTAAGAAAAACTCGTATCTCATGAGAATGTCTAGGGTTCTGTAGGTATTTGTTGTCTGCTTTAGAATTTCACCTCCTAGATTCATTAAAATAATTTACCATCAGCAGTACAATGCTACGCTACAAAGGGACAAAGTATGGAGTTCCAGTTACATTAAGAAACTGAATATCCACCTGAAAATTTCACCTTTTGGTTACTATTAAAGCAGTCCTTTTATTTCTAGTTCTCATTGTTATTATCCTGAAAGGCAGGTCTCAATTTATCTTGCATGCTGGGTTAAACCTGTGGGCTTGTTTGTACATCTACATTTGGGCCTCACCTCGTGACACAGTGAGCAGCTGTGAGAATCCACTGGTTGCTGATGATGGAGCCCCCGCACAGGTGTCTCTGGCGAGACAACTTGGCGTGCAAGCTGACCTGCCAGGGCCATTCGCCAGGGGAAGAGTCTGTCCCACCAACAATCCTGATTGTTCTTGCAGAATGCTGCATGCACACTACAGAAATAATTCAAAACTGAGCTTAAAGACAACTTGCGTTCACCAATGAAAAATGAAGATGAGACTACTGCTGATCACTGACTAGTCACCACCTATTGCGAAGAAGGTGATATATGATGCATTTTTCATGGTTTATGATTGTAAAGTCTATTAAAATCAAATTCACAGTGCTTTTCTGGTGTTTACTATGTAAACTGACTATGTTACCTGACTGACTTCACTTTTCCAGAACACTCTAACTTTACAAGATCACCCACTGGGACAGTGCAACCACTTACCAAATGTATGTTCTGGCCTCCTACCCTGAAATCAGGGAAGTACTGGCTATTTTTCATAAAAGAAGTTTTCCTTACCAGTACTGGCTTTTTTTTTGCATAATCTTAGTGAGTATCCAGAGATACTTCCTGGTCCATGTACTATTTTCACTGGAGATCCATTTGAGGACATTCTTAGGTGACACTCACAC
This sequence comes from Promerops cafer, assembly GCA_013398275.1. Classification (NCBI taxonomy): domain Eukaryota; kingdom Metazoa; phylum Chordata; class Aves; order Passeriformes; family Nectariniidae; genus Promerops; species Promerops cafer. The sequence continues at coordinate 838,561 of VZSE01004322.1, read as the reverse complement.
TTTCTGCCAATGAATTAATGTAAACATTTAGTTTGTACTTTGTTCACTGAACAACACATACATTACTCCCTCACCACATCTCTGGAATGATTATTTCAGCAATCTTTGAATATTTTAAGAAATATATCTCACCCTTCTTCATTGCATGAACCTTGGAGGAGAGAATAGGAAAAAAATTGGCAGCGGATCGCATCTGTGCAAACCTGCTGACAGGCTCTGTGTCCTTTAGTATAAATGACATTAAGTTCATCTCCCAAAAAATCCATATGCGTGTAAGTGCGAGAACTGCAGGCTGTAAGAATGATTGCATTCAAAGCATCAGAAATTTATTAATTAGAATAATACAAAATTAGTATTTTTATTGTAATTTGTTGTTTACCAGGAAAAGATCTTCTGCAATTTAGGAGGCCAAAGCCTGATACAGCATTTTCTTGTGATATGAGTGCCTCTGGAATTCCACTTGTTGATGTCTTTAGAAGGCAAAGATTTCTAAAATGAAATATTTTTCACAGTAACTAAACCTGTTCTCACATCCTAAAAATAATTGTTTAAGTAGTGGTAAAAGCAAGTACTTTCCTGTACACACTCTTTTCTCCCAAGTCTCAATCTGTAGAAGTATTTCATAGGAAAATGCATTCACTAAGTTCACAAGTTCACACTAAATTGAGGCAATCTTTGTAGTGCTGTGAAATGCCATACAACTATACTACTAAAGGTAGTACAGTACTTATACCTATATAGAAGAGGTGACTTTAGATGATGCATCCCATCTCAGCTTTGCTTCTCCCTGAAATTCCTTTGAAATTTTGTTCTTCTGATTTGTGTGGAATGTTGATTTCTAACTATTCTCACTACTAAATGTGGAAGAAGAAAGCCAAATAGAAATATTTTTAAAGCCATTAACTTAATTGAAAAATCTTTTTGCCCTGCCAGGAAACCAGATGACTCTTTTGATAATGCCATAAAAATCCGCTTTAAGTCTTTAAAACAATCTGGAGGCTCACTGTACTTTTGACACGTATAATTCTTTTCAGATTAGGACCAGATATACAACCACAACACAAAAGCCCTGATCACATTGTAAAACAGTTTAAATGCCCTCAGGAAATTATAAATTTATGAACAAAACCCACAAAAAGCTGTACTTTACTGAAAATAGCCTTTCAACATAAATTTACATATGTATAAGAAATTAGTGTTTAAAAAAAGGCTCTGTGTTTTTAAAAAATACATTTTAAATCATCTACATAGATAATATCATTTAACTGTCATATTCACCTTTGAGATTCTATTTGCCATTTCCTGGTGAAAAATGTAAAGAACAAGCACTTTGGAAAATATGTACAAATAGTTTGGCAGACAGAAATATCAGGAGTGAAAAAACTTGTAATATTAATTCCTGAAAATGCTTGATCTTCAAAAATGTCCATTTGGCAATCTGTATAAAACAAGAACAAAACATCAAAATTCCAAAAACTTTCATAAGTCATCAGAATATTGGGATTTACAGATTATTCATTTCTATCTTTATTCCCATTTTCCTTCTGTGATTGAAAAGCTGGAAAGGTAACACAACATTTTAACTGAAAACTATTTCTCAAGAATATTTTTGAATATGTAAAGTCATGGACAGTGCTACAGGGATAAGGTTCATATAGAGGAAAAGAGAAATTACACGTTACAATAGAGATTTGCTAATCTAATAGGGAAAGATGTAAATTAATTTTCAATGGGTATATCAAGTTCATGGGAACACTAGGAAAAAAAATTAGATGATGATCTTAACACTTCTTTTACTATTTGAAAAGTAGGCAAAGTAGGAGTGCTGCCTTCTGATATGGCCAAAATAACAGAGGCTTGGCAGGATAGTTCACACAACCATACAATGGATATAGAGGTTACAGGAAATACTAGCATGTTTAAAAAGAGATTAATGAGTATCCTTCAAGATATACTTGAAGTCCCAGTTAGAATCCCTAGTGCAAGAATTTAAAAAGAAAAACTGGAAGCATCAGCTCGGAGGATGTTTCTTGAACCTATCAAGCTGCACAGATAGTAAAAATAGTGAAATGATCCAAAAGACAGGATTTGGTGACAGCGGAGAATTAAAGCAACCAAGTCAATACTGCCCAGTGTGTTATAGAAACACATTGGGAACATCTTACTACAGAAAGGGAAACCAAGAGGCAGAGCTTACTGTGAATCCTGTTAATTTGATGAAGTTTTCAAAAAACATGGGCAAGAAAGGACAACAATACTGGGCAGTAATTATACAATAAGAACAGTAAAAATATATAATCAGAAATGTAGAAAATTAGAGTCAATTAACTCTCACAGTTAGTAGATAAGATCCTATGTTAAGGGGAAATAGCATTCAGAAGAATGGATAATTTCAAAGGAAGTTATATTTAAAGCAAAAATGTGGATCTGAAACTTCAGGGAAGCTAACCCACAATCTCAAGGATCACATTCAGTGATCATTTGCTCAATGTTCAGTGATCTCCAGGAAGATACTTTGCAAAGGGCAGAAAACAAGTTGCTATGCATGTGTAATAGTGTGTGTGCATAAGAATAAAGTCAGAGAGGCAAAGGCACAAAACGAAAGGCCACATAGAAAGGAATAAACTAAATAAAGTCAGAAGAAAACCTCAAACAAATATTGAGATAAACCCATTTCAGATATTGACAAAACAACAAGACACAAGACATTACTGGGGTTTTATGACTACATTCTACAAATCTCTGTCCGGACAGGTATAGATGATCTGTCTGAGATTAGGACAGGTGACTTCCTTGGATGACCTCTTCATCCACTAGTGCTGTCTAGGCTTCTATGATCACACGATTTCTTTCTTCTCTCTCTTGCCTGCTCTTGCCTCTTTCACAAGACACAAAAAGTAGAGAAAGACAGGCAGGAACAAGATTGATTTTCACATGATGTTATGGTTTTACCCCAGCCAACAACCAAGCCCCATGCAGTCACCCACTCACTCTCCCACCAGTAAGATCAGGGAGAGAATCAGAAGGGAAATAGACAGAGAACTAGTGGTTTCAGGTAAAGATTGTTTTATAGGAAAAATCCATGTTGGGCACCAAAAAGGACTTTGGGGGGTTGACCTTGGTTGGATGCCAGGTTCCCAGCAACTCACTCTATCATTCCCCCTTCCCAGCTGGACAGGTGACGGAAAATGAGATGGAAAATGACTCATAGGTTGAAATAAGGCAGTTTACTAAGGCAAAAGCAAATATTTGCACACACACAGGCAAAGAGGACAAACCCAATTGTTTTATTTTCTACTTCCCAGCAAGTAGAAAATAAAACAATTCCCACTTGGATTCAGCAAGTGATATCCAACCACTCCCCAGGAAACAGAGCTTCAGCACGCATAGTGATCGCTCCAGAAGGTAAACATTGTAAATAATAAATGACCACCCTTCCTCCTCTTTTCCTTCAATTCTATAGCTGAGCTGACATCATACGATATGGAATGTCCCTGTGGGTAATTTGGGTCAGCTGACCTGGTTGTATTCCCCCATAGGATCTTGCCCACCCCCAGACTATTGATGGGAGGAATGTTGGGGAGAGAGTGCTGATGTTGTGCCAGTGCTGCTCAGCAGGAAACCCAAGCACTGATTTTAGAAAGAAATATATTGATACAATCTTGATGAAATGTGATTTATACAGCAAAACTAGATAATCTGTGAGATAAAATAAGGCTATATGAAAGCAGAATAACATCATTGTTAAGAAGGGAAAATATCACACAGTAAGACAAAGTGGAGATAGAATTAAAAAGAACAAAAGAAAAAGTGAAAGATGTTTCAATTGGGAATAAGAGGGTTTGATACACACTGTTTGATTTTAGACTCTTGAGAATTTTGTCTGAGTAATGATTGAAGTAACAAGCACAGACTTTTTGCTTTCATCATAAATCACCCACAAAATGCATAATATATCCTTTCCTATTAGCCAGCTGTATTAGAAAGCTGTAGATCTCCATTAAAAATTTTCAAGTGCATACACAGTATACAAACAGAATGTAGAAAGCTTTATATTTCCCCTGATCTTTGAATCTGATGGGCTTTTATCTTTAATTTTTGTATCCATGATACAAAGATAACTTACAATATCATCAAGCTAATCTTATGAAAGAATTCTTTAGATCTTTAAAGAAGGGAACTGTTTCTGTAAGACAAATGATAACATGAAAAAATCACAAAGAGATTAACCTCCTTTGTCCTAGAGTGTACTAGCTATATTTTAAGAATAAGATTATATTAAAATTATTCTACATAATGAAACATTTCTACATGTCAGTGATAGATTGCATTTCAGGATACATGACCTTTAAAACTAAACAGAATCAGAGATTTTAAATAGTTACCTAATTCAGAAAGCTGGCATGGCTTTAGAGAGAATCCAGACACAACCTCATCAAGCACCTTTATGTTGGTTGGAGTTCCTATACTGGTATGTTTCAAGAAGCATTTTTTACTGAATGACAGAGAGTAAAGAAAGTAGTAAGAAAACAGGTCTTCTTCCTTGAACTAAACCATCCTCCTGAGCCCACAATTCCTACCATTTTGTATGGTCTGGCCATGGGCCAGAACAATCTCCAACCTCCAGAACAGACTTCAAATGATGAACAGAGCTAGCTGAACAATGTTTAACTTGCAAAATTGAGGAGATTAAGAGCTCAAAAATAGGTCTCATTAAAATGAAATCATTTCTCTGGATGCTCTGATGATGCTATTTTCAGAACAATAAGCAGAGTGAGATAGAACAGAGCAAAAATGCAGCACAGCTATCAATATAATTTGCATTTCAGTATCTTCAGAGGATTTTAGGTTTTTTTCAGGGCTGTAATAATCAAGTTTGTCTTTCTCACCAATGGACAAATGAAATCCAATTCACTATTGATATTTTCCTACCTGTAAGTGTGAACAAACATTGCAAGGTAGAATAAATTGAATATTCTTGAGTAAATTCTTGCACCTTAGAGTGCTCTGAGATTTAATCTACCTAGGAACAGGGGTGTCCAGGGGAATGAATCCAAGATGTAGTTACCAAAAGCTTGCATTGTGAAATGTTTCAGAGGCATAAGTAAAAAAATGACAACGGTTGTCATTGGTACATCGTTTTTGACACTCTTGATAGCTGTCAGCCATAGTAATATCAAAAATATTCCCTTCCATATCCAGTCCTACATGGACATCTGTGCTGCAAGCTGTGAAGAAAGAGAGACCAAGTTTTGAAAATGTCCTTGATTCTTTTCCCCATCCTGTGTCCCAAATTGCCCAAAAGCGAGCAGTTTGTATGACACAGCCCTCATAAGCCAGATGCCACATCCCACGCTCACTTCAGTTACATCATACTTTATACATAGATCTAGCACCAAATCAGCAAGGGTGGTTTAGTGTAGTACCTCATGGCAAGGGGAAAAACCAGCAGACTTTGACAGTGCCTCTGCCTACATGAGAGAGGGGCTCTAACCACTGAGGCTGACTGAGACCAGGATGACATTCACCAAAGCAAGAACTCAGAATCAATATTAAAATATATTTTCTCAGGTCCAAATTCACAGAGCACTTTAAATGGCAAATTCTGTCCTCATAAGCAACAGACATTTCCCCCTTGAGTCAGAATATCACATTTGCACTCCACAGAGGGAGGGTTGCAACTGTGAGGTTTGAAATGAAGGTCATTTCACAGAACAAGTCAGCCAATGATTGGAGGCATTTTTAAACATGTATTGATAGATTTTCATTTTAGTCTGATTCTAGAATAATTCCAGTGATATTAATTAGTCTCAATAGCATAAAGAATAACATCCCACTGAAATCTCTTTTTCTATTCCAAGATACTCAGAAATACAAACATGAAGGGTCATTGGCAGGAAAGAGCTTTTAAGGGGCCTGACTGCTCTGAAGGGCAAGTGGCAAACAAAAGCAAGGACAACTTATTGGTAATAGCTACAGTGGAGAACTTGCATAAAAGCCCACTTAGTCCTGCCACGTTGAGATGCTATACAGCTAAAGAACTAGCCTGACATCTGTAAGACACTATTTGTCTTCAAAGGCTGGAAGTGAATAACTATATTCTTCCTTATTCTGTTTTTCTAAAGTACCATGCTATGCTTAAAGTTGATCTTTTAATGGCATCATTATAACTGTGCAAATTTAAAAGATACATGAAATAACACATTTAATAGGCTTTCAATATGCCTGGTGATAACTTGCAGGTATGGCATGCTGACATTAGGTCTTCATGTAAAGCACATATACCCTAAAAGATGCAGCTGCTAAAGAATTATTACACAGAATGACAAAAGTACTGGCATCACTTTGTGACAATGCTCTTTTGCTTTGCTGAGCATCTGCACCTCAGAGTTATAAAGCAGAGTCACTTTCTGGAGTGGATTTGTAGTAGTAAATTAATCTTTAGAACTGGAGTCAGCAGTTAAAGCATGGGCTGCCATCTGCAGGAGCATGATTTCCCTGTTACCTCATCTGAGCAGCCGGGGTGGTGGATAGGTGGGCCTGAAGAGTTTTTGTCACCTGTGTTTGAAAGTGGTCTGGGAAAGAACACACAAATCACTGCTTGTCTGCTTCCCTGATTCTATTCTGCTTTCCTAAATGCTAATTTTTTAACAGCTGCTATGCAGTGCAAAGCATAAAATACATGCATGTGAATAACCATATCTTACCACTAATTTGGTTACACTGTTTTAAGGAATGTCCAGAGATAGCTCCTTCCATGTCCACTTTCGGCAGCATTTCTGTATCACTGTCTTTTAAGTAGCAGGAGAACCTGTGTTTTAAAATGCAGCAATTCACAGCTTTTGCAGTACAACACAGACTTTCCTAACTGTTTCACAGGTGAAATGCAGCCTGTCCAATATCCTCAACATGAAAATTTTGGCAAGTTCAATTGGACGATAAATAGGGTCAAGCCTTACACACTTTCTTGGCCCTGGTGGCAGATGAGAATATTTTGTGTTTGTGGGAGCTCCAAGAGGTCTCAATAAAATGAGAAGCAGAGCCCAGGGTTTAGAGGACAGAAATTCACTGGGCATAGAAAGAAGACAACCTCATTCTCTCAGGCTACTGGAATTCTTAATTGTGAGAAAAATATGCCAAATAGAAAGGATGGGGAACAGTACAGGAGATCACTGGAGATTTGAATTAAATTATTCACATTGTCCTTCAAAAATAAATACGTGGCCTAGAGGAGGGAGTGCAGAGTCAGTTCCCTTTCCTTGAAAGGGTTGGTGTGTGAGTGTGAAAAATTGGGCATTGTCAAATTTAACCTTTTCAATTCAAGCAATTACTCTTATATCTCCAGTTTTAGAGATACGTGACATTGTTTTCCATGGCAACCCTGCACCTTTCCCTGCATGCCTGTGTTCTGTCAAAATGTTACCAGGTTTCTAAATTATCACAGGAGACCACCAAAAGACACAAGTACATGAACATTCTACCTTTTTGCAGGATCTTTAGTCCATGTCACTGGCAAGTAGGTGAAGAGCAGACAGGTAGGATGGTAAGTACACACAATTTGGCAGTAATTGGCAGTCGGTGTAAAAACTGTAGTGAGGTCTCCTCCTTGGAAGAATGTATTTTCGTAGATCTGAGTCACACATTCTGACACAGAATAACAAAATTGTCAATTATTAGAGGTGGGAACACCCAGTTCACCAGGAGAGGGTGAAGCCACTACTCCTCTTTGTAGTGACCTTGCTTTTGAAACAGGCTTTTGTCAGGAAAAGTGGGTAAGGGGAGTGAGTAGCACAGTTCCTCTGAGAGTCTCATCTTTTCACTCCAGCAGAAATAAAAGTGTCTAGGGTGTCTTCCTTTGTTCCCTGCCTCATACCCAATGCTGGAGCAGGGCAGCTTGAGCCCAGGTAGAAACCCAAGAAGCTGGATGGGCAGATCTGCATGGCAGAGGGGGAAGCTACCTTCTCATGGCAAATCTCAGGAATAGCAGAAGCCTCTCCTGAGAGAGACCAACACAGAACATCATTATGAGGAAAACCAGGAAGAGGAAGTGCAGAGACCAAAAGGAGTTAGAAAGTTTTATGTAAAGACAATCCTATTTTTTAGGGATCCTCTGAGGTCAGAGTCACAGGTGGTGCCACTGTGCACAGCCTCAATGGCTCCCAGCATTTCATAGACCTTCAGCTCTCTCCCACTCCACTCTGAACTCCCCAAACCTTCTTCACAATGAAGAAAGTACAGGAATAATGTCTCAGGAGCAGTCTAGAATAAAAATGAGCTGTACTATTCCTTGCATCTGCAGGACATCTTAATTCTGAATGACATACTGAACTCTGTAATGGCAACCACTCACGCTGCAGAGCTCTGCAGCAAAGGTACCTAAGCAGCAGCCTGCTCCCATCTTTCAAAATGAAGGCACTTGTAAGATCACAGAATCACAGAGTATGCTCAGTTGGAAGGGATCCACAAGGATGACTGAGACCTTCTCCTGGCCCTGCACAGGACCATCCCCAGGAGTTACACCACGTGCCCAGGAATGTTTTTCAAACATTTTTTGAATGGTGTGAGGCTTGGTGCTGTGATCACTTCCCTGGGGAGCCTGTTCCAGTGCCCAATCACTCTCTGGGTGAAGAATGTCTTTCTAATATCCAACCTAAACCTGCCCTGACACAGCTTCAGTCCATTCCCCCAGTCTTGTCAATCTCAAAACTCTTGGGGGTCTTGAATATCCACTGCAGTGATGAAGCAGGGTGGTTTGTCCAAGGGCTCTAAGATCTGTATTAAAACACACAAGAGAGCTGTCTTTGCACAGGAGACCACTCTCTTTTTGAATTTTCCCTCCAAAAGGAATAGCAAACCAATAAAATGGGGATTTTTATTCCTGCATCTACCACAGTGCTCTTTTTGGATAAAAGATAAAGAGAAAATAATGTATTTTTACAGACTGGGAGGAAACCCAACTGAAAATATTTTATCTAGTGGCTTAATCTGTTAATTTAGAGTGATCATACTGTATCAAGTGATATTTCAAATAAAAACAAAAGATAATACCATATTGGATTTGACAGTTTTAAAAGAATACGGGTGGATTTTATTTGTTAATATGATTATAAACTATGCTTTGGCAATTCAGGCTTTCCTGCACACAGGTATAATATATATTTTTTTTTTAAAAAAAGGAATAAATAAGTATTATTAGACATATGTGCTAGATATGCTAATATCTTTCAAAGGTAAAGTCCTTATTAGTAAAAAATTAGACTTAATAAACATCCAAGTTCTCTGGTATATATATACTTTCAAGCTCTTTCTCTAAAATTGGTAGCATTTCTTAGTAGCATTTCTTATTATTCTTAGTAGCATTTCTTTATCCAACTTTGTCATTAACAGAAAAACATTTTCAATTCTTAGAATACACCAAGGTGAATTCTAAAGCTAAAAGAAAAGTATATTGCAATTATTTACTGTATCAGATGTTTTGGATCCTATTTATCTTCTTCTACCATAAATTAACACCAAAAAAATAAAAAAGCTGTAAAACTATGCACCATGTAAAACTATGCCAGTTCTGAACACTTTAATTTAATTAAAATGTTTTCTAGGCCTCAGAAATTTTCCGAGAGTTTAGTTTTACTGAGACTTAAAGACAGGTAAAATATTTCCTTACATAATACTTCATTTATCTATTAGATTTTGCTAAAAAGCTGTTACTTAATTGTTCTCTGAGAAAACAGTTAATACATTACTGAACGTATACCTGTGTTAGGCCTTAGTTATAATTTATCAGGAAAGGGAATTTCAGAGAAGCGCAATGCAACTGTTGTAGTTTAATTTTCGCTAATGGAACAAAGTAAATCATTAACACAGAATGAAAGACATACATTACTCTGCTTCCTACACCCCCAAAGGGCCTCCTTCCCCAGCTGCTGCTTAGGCCACTAACCTTGCCGTTGGGCACAGAACACAGAGCACCACTCCAATTTCACAGTCACAGTGTGGATGCAGTCTCAGTCCTTTAGAGAAAAGTGCCTGTGACATGGTCCCATGTGTGCTGGGGGAGGTGACAGCATAGGGGGTGGCAGGACAGTGTCGGTGAAGCCCCATTAGAAAGTTCCGTGTCAGACAATAGGGTTATGCCAGTTACCCAAAGTAAACTAAGCTCAATCCAGCAGAATAAACAGCTCTCTCAAGAGCAGACTGCAGTTACTAATCTTCTACCCTTCTACAAGAGTTTCTCTACGCTGTGTGTAAATCTCAGTGATTATATATTAACTTACCACTGTAAACAGAAGCAAGTAAGAAAATGAAATAAAAAGTCCGATAAATCCAATTCATCCTAAAAACAACAAAATCATTCTTTAGGATATGTTCAATAAAGGCTGTAATATTAGTTTTTTAAAGCACTGCTAAGCCTAACACTGATTTACACTTGTACTGTTTTACCATTAGTTCAAAATTACATTGAAAATTACTATTGTGGCTGTGACATGCTGTTTTGGTACACCTTTTAATAGCAGAATATTCATTCTTGCTTAGACTGGGAACAATATTCCACTGAAATGACATTACTAATACTGACTCTCCAGATAGTTTAGTAAATACTGTTATCAAGGCAGCAAACAAATGACTCACACTCACTGCTTCATATGCTATAAGAATTCTAAACCTTTTATTCACATGCAACAAATTAAGCTGTGAAACAAATTAACCACAAAACACAAGCCATAAAAACTCCAAATTACACTGTCTTGTTGCTATAAAAACCTTTCACTGAATACCAGTGCATTATTGCAATAATGATTACATACCTGAACACATAGTAAGTCTGGATGCATGGATCAGGTTTGCACTCTACTAAAAAAAAGTCAACACTTTGTGTTAAATATTACTACCTGCAATGCTAACTCATCTTCAATATTTACTTTGAACAGGTCAAACTAAACTTTTTGTCAATATTGTTACTGACCTTGGGACACTTTTTCAGAATATCTATCATCCACACCGCACTGGAATTGATCCTGTATGACCACACATATGCAACCTAGTCTCTCTTTTCTCCCCTATAAAATTAATATTTTAAACCCCTGGAAAAATCTTCTTCTCTATATCAAATTACAGAACTTTCATTGTCTCTGGAAGCAATCACAAAATCCATCTGTATTTGAATACTTACAAACACAGTAAGCTGAACTCACCATTTTTTGTGTTGCTCAACATATATTAGTATTCAATTAAAATAATTATTTTGCCTCTGTGTGTGTGCATGTGTGTGTGTGTGCGTGCATTTCAATTGGTGGCACAAACAGATTAGAACCTTTGTCCAAGAACTTAGTTTCTTCACTTTTCATTTCTTGTCCAGGTTTTCCATTTCAGATATTGGGCAGTTATTACAGTTTGCTACTGTTTTAATAAAAACACAAGAAAAACAAAAACAAAACAAAAACAAAATCTCCAATCACACACTTTTGGAAAAATAAGGTACACCATTCAGAAGAAGCAGAAAAACAGAGCAGACTGACCATAAATTTTACTGAGATCATGTGTGTCATTCATGCAACATGTAGTCATACCCATGTTCATCAAAAATTTCTGTAAGATTTCATTTTTACAATCCATTTTCTATTATTTAGAATTTTGTCTGAGGAAGGGGCATCTTCTGGTGATGGCTGTTTGTTTCAGAAGCAAACTACTGAGAAAAAAAAAATAAAAGAAGAAAAAATATTTCCTTAAAGCAGCAGTTCTCAAATTTAGGTATCAATATTACTAAAATCAAACATAATTTCAATTACATTTGTAAGGGCATCAGGGATTTGATGGTGAAGCTCAGAAATAAGGCAGAAATGCTATTCAAAGAGAATCATAATGAGCATGCTCACTTTGGAAAATAAATGCATTTTCTTTCACTGGGCCTGCTACTCACATGACGTGCTCCCATTTAGACTGCTCTGCCGTTGCTCAAACCAACAAATTATACTTCTGTACAGAGAAAAAATGTATTATGGACACTGTTGATGGGTGAGTTATTGTTTATTATAGGACATATTTATTATAGGACAAATTACAAAATATGCTGAGACAAAATTTCAGCTGGTATAAGTTTCCTGAGTCTCTCTGAAATCCAGAGATTATATGATTTAAACTAGGAGAAGAGTTAGAAATTTAAAGTGCATAGAATGCCAAAACCATCTAATACTCCTTAGACTCATAAGGGCTTGACATGTAAGTTTACTGTTGGTCCTAATTCCCTCATCATATCAATTTAGCTGTCCATATTCTAAATATTAGCTAAATCAGGATGTCACATTTAGGGTTCAGTAATTCAGAGAGCAGAAATAAAAGAACAGCTCACCAAAACATTTTTATAAATGGAAACATTTTTGATGATCCAAGTTCAAAATTTATTTGAATCTAAAATACAATGAAGAGTTTGCTTCTGCTTGGCTCTGCTTCATTTTGACTTGGTAGTTAAAAAAACCAAAACCTGCTTCAGCGTAAGCCAGTTCTTTAAGATGACATCTCCCTGGCAGTGCAATTGCTTGATACTGCTTTCTGCTGATTTCAACTGTGATCCATACACAAATCTCATTCATATGCATAGGTGGCAGGAATTACTGAACTGTTTCACCTCAGGAAATAAATGACTGGATTCTAGCCTGATTTAGGTCTAATTCTGCCTGCCAGAACCAAATCCCATATTTCTTATGGCAGTCCTATTCAAAAAACAGCTTCAACATAGAAGAGGATCTACTCTCTGTGATGAGACAACACCTGCTGGTTGTGCTGTGGAGAAGTTTCTCAGAGGAAATGAGCAAAGGAAGGCACCAGTATGATGGGAACAACCCACATTCTCATTTTGATTTGGCTTTATGCACACCCTTTCCATCTGAATGAGGATACTGTAATAATTTTACAAACCTGAATCCTCCAGGAGGTAAAAAAACAACCAACCAACCAACAAATATTCTGAAGAACTTCATGGTTATCATTATATATTTGACAAAGGAGATAGAGAAACAAAATATCAAATGCTGCTAAAACAAACTCTAAATCTAAATATTGATCTTTTCTTCTTAGAATCAACAATCTAGAGCTTTTTCATCTGAGTCAGGATACCATTACCTGAGTGAAGAATCCACTGTCTCACTAGAGCAGAATCTTCTGTTTGACTTGATAGCACCTAAAATGGCTGCAAAAAGATGGATAGAATAATTTGCTGATTTGTGAATAGTGCAGCATTGTGTATTGTATCAAAATAAAAGCAGTTTAGTAGTTCCATATCCTGAAATTACATGTCAGCAATAGTCTTCCTGGAAACAGAGCCCAGAAAAAACTGCAAATCAGACATCAAATAAGAAATCAATGCAAACAAAATTCAAGATCATATGAAAGAAATAGAAGGCAGTTACAAATACTAAACAACAAATAGCTACTGGGTTTGTTATTTCAGAGGCCTTCTTTGATTTTTTTCTTATAATCAGATTTGCCATTTTTTTTAATAAATGGAGAATCACATTACTGCCCAAGGCCTTACTTTTTGGACCTAAAGCACCTGATGCTGGTTATCGTTAGATATTAGAGAAGACAGAATGTTACAACATACACTGAAGGGTCCCAGTTCTTGATGAAGGCCTGTAAAAACTGTCAAACAGTAACTCTTGAGCAAGTTGTATGTGTCCCCAGTTGCTAGCCTGGAATGAGGTCATTTGGGCATATGCAAAATGCTAACTGAGTCTTTTGCTAACTGATAACTTTTGCCTTTCTTTGACCAAAATATTTTGCAATTTCAATGAACATTTAATATCTCCAAAAGTTATACTCCAGGCATCAAATAGAAAAGTCCATTTGATGGACAAAAGATAGAGTTATACTTAGCAGAGTATAACTAAGAGACTCCCATTTTCAGAAGAATCTCAGATGTATGTATTTTTTTTTGGTTTAGAAAGTGAGTTAATTTAGTTTTTACTCTCTTAATCCATGCGGACCACAAAGGTCATCTTCTAAATATGACCTAACTGTAAACTGAGGTACTTCTATACTAGGAGTTTTGCCAGGGCATGGCAGCAATACTCTTTTAGGAAGAAAATTGGGGTAGGATTCTCCAAAGGCTATGACTCTTTTGGCTGCTGGAAGAGGGCATAACATGTGGGATCAAACACGGCAAAGTGATTTGTTTGTAGCAGTGTACTAACATTTATATATGAGGTTTTGCCTTTTACAGCATGAGGATTAAATCAGGAAGGCAGGTGGATATCTAGTAAGCACCACTATTCCACCTCCTGCATGTCCAAAACAGGCAGCTTTCAGAGGCCAAAAAGTAGTTTGTGTCAAGGTGGCTGGAAACTTCTACTGCCTCTGAGGCACCTGCAGGTGCTCTCAAGCAGAACCTCCCAACAGAGGGAGGTCACACATTGTTTGTTGTCAGTGTTCCTCATGACAGCTGTAAACCATGATCCAGAAACACTGTCACACTCCACTTCTGTCATCCCAGTAGAAAGCTCTGTCCTTTTTCACACCACACAAAAGGGATCTTTATAGGTGTAGTATTTTGCTTTAGAGATCAGCTGCTACCTTAATACTACAGCAGATTCCTAGAACTCTGGAAAAAGATCACAAACAGCTACTATGCACATGTAGTTTTCATTACACAATATTTTTTTTCCCCATTATTTTATCAAGAAACCTGGCAATGCTATGCTGCATTCCACAGTCCTACAGGAAAAAAACCACCCCCACACACAATAAAAACCCCAAACAAACACACAAAGCCCCACACAAAACTAAGAAGCAAACCCCCACATCCAGAGGGTTCTTGCTGACCACTTCCAACAACTACACACCACATGATTTAACCTAATAAAAGCACACTACACAATACAAGGTTTTTAATATCTAGCCAGCAGGCACGAAGTTCCCTGTATGTGCAGTACTGTTTTCCTCAATATTTATTTCCTTAGCAGCGTCAGATTGCTTCAGAACCAATTTTCACAACAGAAGATAAGAGAACACTGCCAGCTCAGAACAGCTCAGAACACAAAGACTGTAGGATTACATCAGTGCTCATCTTGGCAATGACACTTTGTGCATCACTACATAGGGATTTTTCACACTGGCATCCTCGTGCCAGCATTTGAGCCTATGCACTTTTCATAATGAGTTTCTTATTATAGTTTTATGCAGTTTTTGTCTCAATTATTTTCTTGTCCATTTTGGAGAGTATAAGGAAATTATAGGAGATACCCAGTATATGAGAAGAGCATGGTACAAAAGCAAAGTGCAAGAAAAAATATTGGTCAGTGTAGAAAGAAGCCATAAAAATTATTTTATGGAAAGAATTGTTATAATTTGGTCTATCTTACAAATTGTTTCCACAAAATAGATCCCACAGAAGAAAAGGAAGTAATATTAGTTTTTATTTGTCTTGAAAGTCCTCAACTTAAGCACATAGTTTAAGACTTGAGGTACCTCTCCAGGTTTCAACTACATGCCAAATCTCCTGAGAAAACATATTCTGGATGCTAATCTTATTTACCTTGAAATTTCACACTGCCAAATACCCAAAAGCATGAAATAATTCCTTCATTTAGAGTCTCTGGAAAACATGTGTCATGTGCATTATATGCATTAACATATGAAGGTGATCTCAAAAGTTATCTCATTATAAAGAAGACAATGTTTAGATTCAGCTGGAAACTGAAAATCTTATTATACAGTAATGAAACCTATCTTTCAAAAAGAAGGCTGAAGAATGCAAGTATTACTATTGTTAAAGACTTTTTTGTCTTAATGGTAAAATAAAGGTAGTGATTACAGACTATTTCTCAAGATCTGTGATTTCATTAATGTAAACTAATCAAAGACTTTCCTTTTAGAAGATCTTCAGAAAATGGTAAAAACTAGCCTTATCAGAATATAAAGAATTTGGCAGGTTCAAGGAAACCTCTAATTTATTTCGAACAAATATAAATTATTTTGTCTTTATTATGATATTCTGAAAAGCACAGCAGTATCCTAGGTATTAGGTGACTAAGTGCTGTTAAAAGGACACATGGAAACAGACAAGAGAAAAAATCTGTAAATGTCCACAAAATGAGTAAGAACACACTACTCCTTTCTTATTTTGTAACACATTAGAGTGGACCCGTCCATATTAGTTTTATCAGCTCTGACCTCCAGCTTCTCATCCAGTCCCCCTCTGCAGGTTGCCCGCAGCCCAAGAACACCCTAAAGGCAACAACACACCAAAAGCCCTCACTTCTAAGTGGCAAGAACAACAGAAGACAAGGTCGTGGTTATGGGTGGGCACCCCTCTTTGTATGGTGCCAGGCATCGTGCTGGAGCAACACACCAGCCAAAAGAAGCCCCAAAGCATAGGGCACAAGTAAAGCTGGACCAGCTAGAGGACCTCAGCTCGGTTTAGCACCAGCTTTTTCTTCAGAGCGTGCAAAAATCGTGGAAAGTCTGTTCTCCAGCTGTATGGCCTGTAGCAGATTTTGACCTGTCCTGAAGGTACAATCAGAAACTTTCACAGGCACTTCATTCCATCACTGTAATTCTTCTTCAACACCAATTGGCAAAAAACTCTGTATGTTGCCTTCAGGGCACTAGAAGGCAAGAGCACATTGGCTCATTGTTTCAGCTTTGACTAGCACAGTAAAATCTAGTTGATTAATCACCCTAGAGGAACTGATGATAAGAAACAATTATTCATCAGTAATTTACCTGCACACAGGCATGCAATTTCAACAGATACAATTTCAGTCCACATTGAGGCATAGTAGGAGTTTATTCTCAAAATTTATAATAATACATTGCTTCTGTCATTATGAAATCCTGTGTGTAATTTGCATACTGTCTTGTTCCCACTATGGTTATACAGATTAATGCTTTTGGTACAGTTTGCTAAAAATAATTCAGAGCACTCCTTTCTTACAAACTACTGTAAATGCTTACCAAAGAGGAGTGAAATTATCAGAGATTTTTGCTTGGTCATTATGGACGCAGTCACCACCAAAAAAAAAAAAATTGTGCCCAGAAGGATTACCACTTGTATTTTTCAGAACCAAAGAAACCTGAAAACCTTAAAAATACTTGAGAATTCCAGTTACTTGGAAAATGCTATGATCACTTCATCACAGGCATTGCTGTTGTTATTACCATAGCTACAGTTTTTGTGGCACTGTGGCAATAGAATAGTTTCATCTGAGCAGATAAGGCACTAAAATTTACGGTTTAAAGACTTGCATTTCAAAGATTAACATGAAGTTCACAAGCACTATAAAAGTAGAGCAACTAGGGCTATTACTACATCTTTTTTAATAAAACAGTAACTACTAGTTTTAACAAATTGCTGGACTGACATCAAAATATTTGATTTTAAAACATGTCTCAGCCTAAATAGATTGAAAACTGTTGGAAGTAAACTCTTGAAATTCCTTTCATTCTGATGCAGCATTTGGTCTCCTCTTCAGTTTAATCCATATGCCTTTATTTGGACGAAGAATCAATTCTCCACATAAACCAAGCTCTTCTGGCTTTTGACATGATTCCACCCAAAAGCGCTGCAGGATGAGAGCTAGAAGAGTTTTCTCCTCCATTTGTGCAAAGCGCTGACCTATGAGTTACAGGGCCAAAAAAAAAATAGTTATTGTCAGATTGCATCCACAGCTGCTGCACTTGCATGCTCACAGGACTTAAGAATAGAACTAGCTTTAGGCCAAAATCAAGGTCATATGGATACAACTAACACTAGCACATTTCTCTGCATGAAAACTCTGGCCTTCTTGGTATAATCCACAGTATGTCCTCCTTCCCACAGTACACAGAACTCAAACAGCAACGTGGAAAAAGTCAACCCTTTATATGGAACTACTACAGAACACAGCCTTGTCGTGTCTCTTGGATGGACTAGGCAGGGGAGATGGATAGCAGACCAGAGCAGAAGATGCAGCACAGGGACCATGGGGAAAGAAAAATCTCATGGTTCCAAATATGTGGAGAAGAGCAAAGGAGATGCAACTGCAATGGAATGACAGAGAGACATCAGTGATCATTAAGCCTCTTACACACTGACGATTTGGTAGCACAGAGGGCAAAGCTCAATTTACAATTCAGAGATAGGTGAAGGAGGAAACATGAGAACAGAGAAATGTGAAGGAAACCAAACCAAGTGCCACAATCCAGACAGTTCACAAAAACTAAAAAATGGAGGAGGGACACAAAACACAGTGCTGAGAACTTTTTTATGTTCTCCCCTCTGTATTATATATACAGATGGAAGTCTGTACATACGCGCACACACAATGCACTTCTGCAATTATACTAAGGAACCACCTCTCCAGCACATGTTCCTGCACACTCAGGAACTAACTATTATATTATATTATGTTAATATATGTTATATTAAATTAGATTCCTCTTTGGGACAAGGAAAGACCCAGTTCACTGCTCTTATGGAAAAGGGCACCTACTACCAGTGAGACAAATCAAAACAAATCAATCGCATCCCCCAAAAACAGAAACCAAACCAAATAAACAAAACAAAAAAACCCAAAAGAAGTAATATTTCCCATTATCATAAATGGCATTACAACTTTTGCATGTTCCCCATCTGCACTTAATATCAGTGCAGGGAACAGTCTTTTCTCATGTTCTACAATTTAAACAACACTGTCTCTACTTGAAGCACATATAAATGCCAAGTGTCTCAGTGGCATTTGAAAACGCTAACAAGTTCTGGGATCACAGAGAAAACACCAAACCAGCTACAGGGTCAGAAACAGAGAAAGAATACATCAGTTGCAGATTGCATGCTTTGGACATCCAGCTCAGAACCTGAGAGAGACAAATGAGGTGTTCCCAGAGCAGAACAGGTGCAGGACATGTGTCTTCTCTCATTCTGTGTTGCTGACACTGAGGATCAGAAATTAGGATGCAATCATGTCCCAACACAGGAGCCCAGTAACATGCTGCCAGGCTGCACAGCAGTGAGGAAGAAACATCAGCATGATAGACATTGGTCTCTAGGAAGAAAGGAAATCCCTCAGAAGAAACAAATGGGGCAGCTCAAGTACTAGGCTTGCAGGGCACCCAGTGCCCAGAATTCAGGGGTGGGGAGTGAGAAAGAACACTATACAAACAGTACTCGTTGCTGTCTCAGTTACCACAATCAAAAGCACAACTGTTACATTACAAGGGCTTCCTCTTCAGATACATACCAATGCAGTTTCTGGGACCAGCTGAGAAGGGCACATAAGCGTATGGGTGTCTTCCCTTACAATTTTCAGGGAAGAATCGCTCAGGCCTGAACTCCTCTGGGTCAGGGAAGATCTCAGGGTCTCTATGCAGGGCGTAAGTTAAAACAAGGACATTTGCACCTCTTGGTATCTGATATCCCTCTAAAGAGAAGAGAGAAAGGGAGAAGAAGAGTCAAAAAAAACAGCAAACAAGTGACTTCCTATACACAACAGAACAGTAAAAAATAAAACAATGCTGCCCTTTACTTGGGAAACATCTCCACTGCAGAAATGCTAACACAAGGGAAAGGGGCAAACACAGAATATCACTTACTAATACAGCAATCCTCTCTCAAGGTACGGGCAAACATGGGAACTGAAGGGTAGAGACGAAGAGCTTCTTTCACAACACATTCAAGGTATCGAAGATTCTTCAAATCGTCCGTTGTAACAAAACGTTCAGTGTTGCCTGTCCAAAAACAAATAGAGGAATGACCAAGACCAAAACTCCCCATCTTTGGCTAAACAAACTCATCCTGGATACCCCCAGAAACCCTCATCATGCACCAAGACTACATACAAAATGGCATTACAAATATATTGAACACGCATATCTTGCCCCAAAGATGTAAGGTTGGTTGTACACCCCAACAGACCTTCCCACACCCATCCCAACCACCTCTAGCTGCTGAAAGCTTTAGAAGGGCCAAAAGGCATGCTCTTAAATCCCCTTCTACTTCTAGGATTTTAACACATTTCCACTCACAAATGCAGCAAAACCCCAATGAAGGGGGAATGGAAACTCACCAAACACCTCATCCAATTCCCTGTGAACCTTCTTCTGAACTTCTGGATTATGTCCAAGCAAGTACAAGACCCAGTTTATAGCAGCTGCTGTTGTATCATGGCCCTACAGGTCCAGATTTACAAAGACATTCACTTCAACTCTATTCCCATGTACCAGTGGGCTTTGTAAATACTTAGGTATGCAGTTAGTATGAAAAGGGAGACTTACTAGTCCCATGACCATGATAAAAACAAGAATCAAGAGTGAATAATTCTATTTAACACACTATCAAGATAAAAGGTGTTCTGACAAAAGGGGAAAGTATTGAAATAACCCAAGCAAAATCCCTCATTTCTGATTCTCAGGAGCTGCATGAACTATCAGTATCTACACAATGAATCAGATGTATATACATCTTTTTGTTTACTGTCCAGTCAACACCTGAGAGGGGGCAGTGACTATCACAGGAGAGATACAAAACTTGTAACCTTTACAAAAGTATCTAAAAATGGTCTTATGAGACACAGTAGAATAGCCAGAGGGGAGGGGAGGAAAAGGAAAAAAAGGAAAAAAAGGAAAAAAAGGAAAAAAAGGAAAAAAAGGAAAAAAAGGAAAAAAAGGAAAAAAAGGAAAAACAGGAAAAACAGGAAAAACAGGAAAAACAGGAAAAACAGGAAAAACAGGAAAAACAGGAAAAACAAGGAAAAAAAGGAAAAAAAGGAAAAAAAGGAAAAAAAGGAAAAAAGGAAAAAAGGAAAAAAGGAAAAAAGGAAAAAAGGAAAAGGAGAAAAGGAAAAGGAAAAAAGGGAAAAAAGGGAAAAAAGGAAAAAAAGGAAAAAAAGGGAAAAAAGGAAAAAAGGAAAAGGTGAACCAAAGAAGGGGGAAAAAAACATTAAAAAAGGCAGGAACAGAAAAAGGAAAAGTTGACCAAAAAAGGATTTTGATACTAAAAAAGCGCACTTGTGGTGAAGTTCAGGATGCAACCGTAGTACAGAAATGGCAAGATGAAAAGAGAGTTTCTCTAGGTTACAACAGTATTAATATGATTCTGTGAATTAAGCTCTTCTGAGAGAATTCAGGTCCATCTAATGGAAGTGTGTGGAAAACCTGTGAAAATCTTCTTCAGATCCTCCCTTAGGGAATTAGACAAGAAGAAGGGCCTTGATGATCAGAGGGATGGGACATATCTCCTATGAAGACAGGCTGAGAGAATGGGGGTTGTTCAGCCTGGAGAAGAGAAGGCTCTGGGAAGACCTGATTGTGGCCTTTCAGTACTTAGAGAGGAGTTATTAAAAAAAAAAAAAAAAGAGGGAGTGTGACATTTTACATGAGCAGGTAGTTATAGGACAAGACGGAATGATCTTCAGCTAAGAGAAGAAATTTAGATTAGATGTTAGACAGAAATTTTTTACTCAGAGATTAGTGAAACCTTAGTGAAGAACATGTCGCCTAGAGAAGTTTTGAATGTCCTGTCTCTCAAGGTGTCCAGGGCCAGGTGGGATGGGGTCCTGGCAACCTAATCTAGTTGATGACATCCCTGCCCATGGCAGAAGGGTTGTAACTAGATGATCTTTAAGGTCCCTTCCAACCCAAGCCATTCTATGACAAGTTTCTACAAGAAGACGAAGCACCGATGCACAGTGGACAACAGAACCAGAAGACTGCAGCCAATGTAGCAAGGGAAAAAATGTGAGGAGACATGACAAAATGCAAGTTAAAACAGTGAAACTAGAGCCCTCTTCAGTGTAAATGAAGTTTGCAACAAAAGACAAGAGTCATTAAGTTTTCATTTCTCACCTGCTTCATGAGTAGACCCTGCTCACATAGGCAGGGCCTACCACATATGCATTGTCCAAATTTTTTCCAGGGCATACCAATGCTTCTATCCTACCTCTGTAGAATAGAAACACTGAGATTTTCTCTTAGGCTTCCAAGGCTAAAATAACATCATGCTAAAAGCAACCTCCTGAACTAAGACAAGACTCACCACCTGCAAATCCTGAGTCTTGGGTTTGGAGGAAAAAACCAAACAAAAAATCCCAGCAAACAAAACCATCCAAAACAACAACAACAACAAAACAATAAACCAATGAGTTCCTTGGTTACCTCAAACATAAAAGTATCCACTTCCTCACGAATGTCCCTGTAGCTTAATTTTTTCCCTTCATCATCTGTTGCGTTCAGCAGCATGTCCAGGAACGCTTTTCTCTTTTTGGAACCACTTTCTTCACAGTTGCCATCATTGTCATGTTTCTTTTGCTGGGTGCTTTTAAGTTCTTCAGCTTTTTCTGCAATGACCTGAGATTAGAACCATTACATCAGATATGATGAATTCAGCACAAGCATGCCATCTGCCTCTTACAGTTTTGTCGTAACTTAGCAAAAAAACATCCATCTGTAGCAGTCTACATGAGCTAGTTAGCACAGCTGTCAGCATTACCATGAAATTTAACTAACTTTTTTATTAGTAGTGAATTATGGCCAACCTTTCTTGCCCCAAGCAATAGAATAAACCTTGAACAGCCTTTGTGTGATCAAGAAAATAGATAGCCAAACTACGTAGCCTGGGGGTCATCAAGAAGTGTAAACATATCCAGAGTATCTGGAACACACCAATCATGAATGCCAACAATGGCAACAGCATATCAAAAAAATCACCACGGTGTGATCACATTAATCACCAATAAGATCTCTCTCCCCCCTGAGAACTAAGGAAAGATCTCACTTCCAACCTCCAAAAACTCAGGAAACTGAAGAGAAGCCAGGGCATCCCAGAACCCTGTGTCAAGGCTGCACATAGTATTGCTGAACCCACTACACTAAAGCTTCCCAAATTTTCTCCAGCATGAGAGCAATGGCTGAATTTCCCCTTTTTAGGTCAAAGTACAGACCCAGTAACAGACATAAATTCCTTATGGTTGCCACTGTTGTTGCAAACTCAAAACAGAACCCTTCAATAAACTGGCATTGCTCTTAAAAACAACAAAATAATTAAAAAGGGTGTAGAGTATGCATTTCTGTTTGGAGGAATCACTGAATGGAAGAAAAAAACACAGTTCCATACACACACATTGTTTTCCTCACTGAACATGCATGTGTGTCACATATTGACCCATCTTTCACCTCAGTGCTTGCTGTCAGCACCTACACCAGGTGCAATTATTATTTATGGTCATTTGTCATCTTCTAAGATTTGGCTTCTTATATTCAGTGCACCAGCCCAGCATGGGAAGAGTGCAAGTGTGACCTTAGGTCCTCTTAAGAACCTCTCTCATGATTCATTGCTACAATTTCCAATAAAAGGAAGAAAAAAAAAACAACACAGAGGCAATGTGGCTCATTATATGTAGCCAAAGATCAAAGATTATTTCCTTTGTCAGAGACATTGATACAATGACATCATGGGCTACATGCATAGTAAAAGCAGCCTCTCTGATAACATCCTAAAAGTAGATTTGGGAGGGCAAACTTGCCCTTGGGAGGGCAAGAATAACATAGGAATTATTTGGTGAGAGAAAGGGCTGTTACTTCCACAGCCTAATAAGGTGAGAGAACACTATTTTATGCCAAGTGAGCGATGCATGCCTAATGATTTCTGTATGGAAGTGCCTTACTGCTTATGTGGGGACCTGCATGTGTTTGCTCCTCTCAGCAGTTCTGTTCTGAATAGGGAAAAATGAATACAGGCTTCAGTTTCTGAGGGCTGAACCCAGTGGCACTGCCATGCAGAGCCCCTATGTTTACTGCTCCAAACTTAGCAGTGAGCCATTGGAGGTCATCCAGATGTGGAGCTTTTTAGGTAGAACAAGATTTCAATTAAATTCTGTTTGTTTCCGTTGTCAAAGACCTGCAGGTTCTGGCACCCCCTTGGAGTATCTACTTCCTCATTTAAATTCAACAGAGATCTTGAAAGGGAAGTCATCTCTTGTCTTCTTTTCAGGAAATTCCTCAGCATCCCAATAGAGAGACAGCATATCAAGGAGGCTGAACCTCATCCCCATTTGGACGATCTGAGTGCAAAACTGTGATCCAACAATGAAAATTATCATTATAAATAATATTTTTTTAAAAAACTCTCTACTGTATCTGTAAAATTGTGAAGGATGTTGAGGTTCCTCTTGTGCTCTCTTCCTTGTTTGAACAATATATACAAAAAATCAGGCCAAAGCCAAGGGCTCATCTGTCGCCGTTGTATTAGATCACCCATCCTAGGGGCAAAACAATGATATCATGTAACATTACTTGACAAAAACACCAAATTATAGCACATTTCAGGAAAAAAAAAAAAACCTCTATGTATCCTAATGAAGTAGAACTTAACATATTGTGTAAGTTTAAACCCATTATTTGAAAGGAAGGCCATTCACATTTGAGTCTTGATTTTACACCATCTCAAAATTTCTGTTACTTATCCCAGCATCACCATGTTTTCTGTCTTTAAGTATTGATCTCTGAGAAGGACAGCATATTCTAATTTAGTTGGAATCCTCTTGAAACAGTCCCATTAAGTCATCCAATCCAGTCACACCCCACTTCAGCAAAGCATTGACAGTGTTATAAAGACTACTCATGACAGGCTCCCAAAATATCTGCCCCAAGAACTCAAACAGTTTCTGAGAGCATTGCATTCCTACTTGAATGTCCAGATACCAGACCACACGTAAAAGTACTTAAAATGCATTTAAAATGAAAAATATGAGACTTCAAGTATGCTCAAACACAACTGGAGTACATTTGGAAAGGCTGATTGTCATTGCTATTCAGCTCCTGCACATGCTTTAGCTGCAGAGGAGTAATTATTACCACCTTCAAGCACACTTGTGGTACAATTTTGAAAAGGCCAAGGAACCGATGATAATCAAACCCTTCAGATCTACCCCTGTTTTGTATCATACCTGTCTCAACAAGCTACATCAAAAGTTAGGAGTGAGATCATAGAATCACAGATTCATTTCAGTTGAAAAAGACCTTTTAGACATTGAGTCCAACTGTTAACCTAGTGTTAACCCAGTCCATTGCTACACCATGACCCTAAGTGCCATAGGAACATGTCTTTCAAACACCTCCAGGGTATTTAGTGACTCAGGGTTAGTCTGTTCCAATGCTTTACATCCCTCCCTCTCTGACTCCCTGGCCTTCGTTCCTGACACCAGCAGGATTAATTCCAGCTGAACTTAAAAATAACTAAGGAAAATGTGCATTTACCTGTAGATAGCAGAAACATAGTCAGAATCCTTATTCTTCTGAGCACCCACATTCCTGCCCATTGCTGTTTCTAGGAGGAAAGCAGCAACATTTTACAAGTGCAAAGTGAAATGCAGTGTACACAGTGAGTTACCACTGCTCCCAGCTTCTGACTATAACCACACCATCCCGTTGACAAGTGAATACACATATCCCTTTGCAGGGAATGAGCTTTCTTTGTATTTCCATGCCCAGGAATCCTGCTTCTCAAGACAACCTCACTTCAGGCTGCTACCTCTGTCCTGCCAGTCCCACAAACTCAGATGCAAGTAGTAAACCCTGGGAAAAAGGTTGGGAAGGATGGAAATGTATTTAGAAAATATGCAGGGACGTTCCTCTTCAATCATCTTACACAAACTGGCACATCTAAACTCATGATCTTCTGCATCATTCACAGTTATACCACAATAACTGAAGAGGACTTACCACAAATGATATCAAGGGCACACAGAGTGATGTCCATAAAGACATCAAATGGTTCCTTGTCAACATGCTTCTCAAGTTTCTTCACCAAAATATTTCCTTGTTCATTCATGACCTCTAGAAAGTCATTCAAGATTGCAAAGTGGAATGTGGGAGTTATCATCTTCCTCCGTGACCGCCACTTGTCTCCAGTGCTGTAAAATCAATGGGGAGAAGGAAAGGCTAAAAAACTCCAAGTCAAAAACAATATCCTCAACATTACAGGAAGTATCCAGTGAATCCTGCAGCCTGGAAGAGGTGGACACACTGTAGATGTCACTTCAGGTTATTCAAAGCACTCCACAGAATGAGCAAACGGAAATATTTCTTGCTCCAAGTCTGTTGGAAGCAGAAGCCACCATTTCTCCAGCTGATCTCAACAAACAGAGATGCAAAGAAGCCTCCAGATAATACATCCTTGTTAGTCAGTGCACAGGCTCAGAGGGACCAAGCAGAAGCCAGACAGAGGCCAAACCATCTATTCAGCATCAATGCCTCAACCCACTCCACCATCTCTCTGAATCAGTAGCTGTGCTTGCCTTCAGCCACTGACCATGAAATGAGGCCTGCAGAGAACTAGGGCCTAGGGACATTATGAAAATGACTGCCTCAAGGCCTGGCTACAATCTGCTTCCTTGGACACAGGTAATCACTTCCCACATGCCAATGACAAGCATGGAGCCACAGGGAGTGTCACCAGATTCCTGGGGNCACTTCCCACATGCCAATGACAAGGGAGTGTCACCAGCTTCCTGGGCGTTCTTGCTCACTTTTTCTAAATCACATGCCCCACAGGCACACAGCTGGCACTTCTGCTTGCAGGGTGCTATCACACCACTGCCCCTGTTAACTTGCTATTGGGGCACTCCACGGGCCAGCATATCTGCTTGCGGTCTGCCACTGCTGCCCCTAATCAGGAGAGACGAACATTCTCCTCCATTATGTTTTTCAAAGCACAAGGAAGTCAAAATGCCTCTGTACGTCTATGGAAGACAAAACAACCAGTAAGGAAAAACAGTGAGGATCCACCATGCCTGATGCCCATGGACCTCACCTCTGCACATTGCTACTGATCACTTACTGACTTCCTAAAGGCCATGAACAAAACTCAGGATAAAATGCATGCCTCATTCTCTCACATGAACTTGTACTTCCCACACCACATGATCACGGCTGGCTTTTACAATACTGGGTCCCATCATAAAGCATGAGGAGTCCACCTCTGAGGGCTCCAAACAAGCAACAAGGTTAACCATTAACACGGGGACCTTGACCTTTTTTCAAAAACTCAGAAGAGGCTCAAAGGTACCAAAGACACTATGCTTACCTTGCTCTGACGCTTGAATATCTGCATCATCCAGACCAATCCTTCCTTTGCCCTTCCAAGACTGGAGGACACCAAACCCTTATACCACTGCTCCTCCCTTTCTCCACTCCTGATTTATCCTCCTATCCAGGCTCACTTTCTCATGATCCTGTACTTCATGAATGAAATGAAGGAAAGGGTGCAGATACTCTCCAATCCCACCCCAAAGCATCACCAACCTCAGGCGTATCCTTCTGGTCTGCAA
The DNA here is from genome assembly GCA_013398275.1 of Promerops cafer. Classification (NCBI taxonomy): domain Eukaryota; kingdom Metazoa; phylum Chordata; class Aves; order Passeriformes; family Nectariniidae; genus Promerops; species Promerops cafer. The sequence goes on along the minus strand of VZSE01004322.1, from coordinate 811,268 downwards.
TATGACCAGCTGAGATAAGCAATACACACAATCTCTTTGTTCAGAAATACACACAGCATTCCCACCACCAAGACCTCTTCTTATCATATACCCTGCAAATTTCAAAAAGACAGCAGTGTGCCTGCATTTCATTATACATTATACCTTGTCAGAAGTCCAGTGCCCAGCCATGGATGCAGGAATTCATACAGGTATGATTTTTCTATATGTTTTGAACTGTTCAGAATAACCTGTCAGAAAAATGAACAGAGAGGAGAAAATATCACTTGTTAGCTGGAGAGAGATTTCTTCACTATTTCCTCAATAAACACTCCAGCAGAGAAACAACACTTACTAGTTCAAGGACAATCGCTGTTGGCAGCAAAACTAATGATTACATTTCATGGCATCACAACAGACCCACCGAGTTTTAATGCAGAAGTCTGTCAAAGAGACACAAGCATTGCAACCTGAATTTCATATCTATCCTTATTTCAGTGGTCCCATCTTCCCTGCAATCTGCTTGTTTGTCCTGATCTTGGGAGCAGAAGCTTTGACACATGTGAAAACAAAGATAAAGGAGATGCTTCTTTGATGTTTTCATTTGCTGGTCATCTTCAGTATTCCCCCAAATCCCCTTTGACTAGGCCTTTTTATATTCCTTCACTTTACACCTTTGTTTAGCACTAACTCAGAGGACCATCCCAAAGCAAATCAGTCCAAGCCCTTTTTAACAAAAAATTACATTGAGATAATAGAAACCAAGGTTGGACACTGCTCTGCACCACAGTAGAATAGACAGGAGACCAGCACACTCACCTCCACACTGTCAGGGTGATACAAAATCATGAGAGGCACTGGTCCTATCCAAAGTTTGAACAATGGCCAACTTCTGAACTCTTCAGCATAAAACTGTAGCTGTTTAAAAAAATCTGGAATAGAAAATCAGAGTAGAGCTTCAACAAGGGGGATTTATAAAATAAGCAAAGCTTCTGTAATGAACTCTTGCACCACTTGCTCTGCCATTTTGATTTTGTTGTAGTTTTAACTTGCTGCTGCGACCAAGCACCATATTTTGCATCTCTGGATTTTACAATTCAGGTGTCCTAATCTCTTCGGGCACAGACTCACAGCACCATTTATGGCACAGATCAACCTGAGGGATATCATGGCTGTCCAGCTGCCAGCTGGACTTCACACCAGTGAGCTCAGCAACCCAGCGAACTCTCCTCCCATATTATTATGCAATTATCCAGTCCATGTCTTGTCAATTCATCTATACAGAAAGCACGGAAGATAGCTGAATCTGTTGGCAAGGGAATAAGAGTAGATGGTGTTTGATTTGATTCAAAAAGGTCTTTGATACTATTTCATCACAGAGGACAATCAGGTTCATTCTGCATTAGAGGTGGGGGCCACTCTAAGAATGTTCGAGGATTAAACACTTCTCTGCCCTTTCAGAAACAAGCTTAAACAACAAATGACACCTTTACAAGCCTCTGCAGAGTTGAAAATTCAAAGGTCCCCAAATGAAAGAAAAACAAAAAGAAAAAAGTAGTTTCCTAATAGATGCCCAAATACAGCTTTCCCTAGTCTTACAGAAAGTTCTAATGACACTTCATCTAGCACAATTCAGAGTGTCAGATTATTTTGCTGTTTCTAAAATATTTTTTCCTAACATTGCCATGTAAAATAACACATTTTCCAGCAATTGTCTATACCAATAAAAAAAATACCCATCATATGAAAAGTTATTTTCTTTCCTGTTATAGAACCTTACCCTTTTTAAAAGTTTTTTCGTCATATTTTTAATGAAAGAGATTATAAACCACAAACTTCACCCGTTTTTACATAAATAAACAAGAACAAAGAAGGCTGGACATGGGAGCTATGTGATTCCTTAACTAAAGCATGGGAGCTAAGTAATTCCTGCTAACAAATGCGATTAGGGACTACACTGAACATCAGAGTTCACATCAAATTGCTTTCAGGAGATAGAAGGAATGTTCTGGTTTGGTTTGGTTTTTTTAAGATTTTTTAAAAAGAGGATAAGAAAGAAAAATAATTTCATCTCTCTGTCCAGCTCATATAAACATCCTATGTTTAGCAATAGGATTCCTATTGCTTCCCTAAAGTCAACTTTGTGGAAATCTGCCTGCCCTCACACCCACCACAGACGTCTCATATTTGTACTTAGATATGGAACTGGATGCAGAGGAAAGATATGACAGTGTGCCTTGTGAACAGAGGCACCGTGTCTCAGCATGGTCAGCACTGGGCAATTTGTGTTCCAATGCTGTACTCACACTTGGCTTCACCACGCTCCCACGACCCATTAGCCATTTCTTCTGGCAGCAAACACAGTAGCACAGCCAGCAACACGTGCACAGAGCAGAACTGGTATACACAGGCATCACAAACACACACAGAGGAGTATGGGTCACTGGCAGCAGACTCAACAGCACTTTCATACCACGGACTCCTTAAGAAATATGTTCCTGTTAGAAAATGAGTACCAAATGGAAAGGGAACATCTAGCTCATCAGTGCTCTCTCATGCACTTGGCAAAAAGAAGGTCCCATTAATCAGTTCAAGAACAAAAATATTTGCTTTTGAGGAATGTACCATAAATGCTCAGCAAGTTTTTTCACACTCAACACATAAATCTAAGACACAGATGATTCTGGAAGTGAGCCCAGGTAAAAGCAACTTGGTATGCTGAAGTCCCTTGAGCATGCTTTCTTGGGGGAAAGTAATTGTTTCAAGCTTTGTTTGGATCACAGCAATATGTCATGAAAACATAGTATTTAGCTTTGTGAAACAGCACTTCCTGCAAGAGCCTACAGCATGCCTCCCTCTCACTAAAACACATTCCACAGCGTTCATGCTCTACCCTACCAACAACTTAACAGTCTGAGCCCAGCAGCAGCTGCTGTCAGATTTAACCTCCAGTTAGTCTTTGGGACCAATAATAATGCCACATTTATGCAGTTCCCCTCCTTTCCTCTTCATTGCCCACTCCTCACCCTGTTCCCCCCTGCAGATTGCCCAGAGAAACCTAAAGCAACAGCACATCCTCCCCTTCCCCAGACAGCCACAACTCAGCCACACAAGCCCCTCACCACCACTGGCTCCTCCAGCAAACCCCAGGCAGTGCAGGAACCTCACAGCTGGGCTACAGTGTGAGCTGGCTTTACCTTCTCCGTTGCGCTCCAAGAGCAGCACATTTCCCAGCACAGGATAGCAGGGGCTGACACCCGGGATCGGGTTCATCATCCGCCATCGCCTCCAGTATTCCATCAGGGAGGGCAGGGAGCACACAGTCACAATTGTCAAAAGCAGAGCAATGATCCCAGCTCCCCAGGACAGCAGCTGAGGTCTCCCCGAGAGTCCTTCCATGACCTCCATCATCACCTCTCAGCCTCCTGCTCTGAGCCTTGATCCCTGCTGCGAAACCGGCGCTGCCTGTACCCGGCACCGCAGCTGCAGTCAGCCAAGTGTGCGGAAAAGTTGGCCAGAAGAGCAGGAGGCGGAGCCACCACACAGGCCACTGGCGTAACTTCTTGCCAGGAAAATAAACACAGTTAAAAAACACTCTCATGGAGAGGCTGCTGCTAGCATTTTCTGGTGGCAGGCAAGCCAGAGGGAACAGTGCTACTTTCCTGCCCTCACTTGGCTCAGGCCAAGTGAGGAGTGAGAACCTTCTTTGTAGGCCCATGTGATACCTCAGAACGAAAAAACAAAGCACCATCACGAGAAAAAACACCTTTTTGCTGATTTGGGATGTATTCGTTTTCTCAATATCATCTTTCTCAATCTGTTTTCAGGTGCTGAACACCATTTTGCCATAGAGAACTGCTCCAGTGCTGTCCAACGTGATAACTGAAGGGCCACATAGAGAATACCTTTTTTCAGCAGGTTTGATGGCTTCAAGGGGTTACAAAAACCAAAGCCCATAAAGACCCTTGATCAACAGCAGCACTACAAATCACACTGATGCTTTTCAGCTCAAATGGCCTTTACGGATCTCACTGCTGAATGCTCAGGCACAGGCTAAAGGGTGCCAGTAAAACAACTGGCAGCACCAGCACCTGTGCCTGAGCTTGCAAAGTGCCTGGGTAGACACAGTACCAAACCCACCATATACAATGCTGCCCCTCCTGCCTCAGGAGGATCCAGGCTCTCTTCTCACTGCTGCAGGGCTACTGAGCACCTGTTTCTCAAAGTAGGTGCTCAGAAACCTTTTGGTCAAACAGAATTTTGGTAGAGGCAGCACGGTTCACAGCCAATTCACAAAACTTCACCCCCCAAATAAAGCACAAATGGTATTTATGGCCATAGTCGCATTTATTCTTTTTGCTTTGTACCAAAAATGACTGCACTGACTGCACAAGCATTTTTAGCAAATCAACAGACAGCATAAACAAAACAACTAAGATAAAAAACACAAACAGAAATCTCAGAACATCAGAAGTAAGTAAGGTTTTTGTGACCCTTGGCATTAGAGGAGGGTAAATTTTGGCACTTTGTTCTTGCAATCTCCCAGCAGAGACTTTATCATAAATGCTGACTGTTATATCTTTCTGCACAGTAAACAGCTGGAAATGAACTTTGCTACTCTTGCTGTCATTTGTAATGGCTTGTGACAGAAAGCAGTAGATATATACCCAGTCTTCCAAACACATCGGCAAGTTACACAGTCATCAGTCCCCTCTTTTGTTCAGGTGACATCCTAGGAAGGAAGCAAGCACACAGGACAAACAGACTCACCTTTTTTTGTCTTTTTAACGTGGAGATCAGCTGAATAATTATACTCTCATATTTTAAAAAAGTCTTGCCTTCATTGAACCAATTTTATTGCCTTCATTGAACCAATAATTAGATGAAGTGACTATTTGTGCATCTGAGTCAAAAATCTGTACTTCTAACTGCTGATTATTCCTTCTACAGGAAAAAAAAACAAACACCAAAAACCAAAAAAAAACCTGTGAAACAGCAAGGAGAGGGTGGAAAGGCATTGGGAAAGCAGCAGGGAACACTGCAAAGCAAACATTGCAACATCCTGCCAGCAGCTGGAAATGGTGATGATGTTAATAAAAGGCAGCAGAAACACTGGAATGAGACATAAAAGATATATACCCAAGAAACAAGAAATAACAGCATCTTTGAGGCCTAATTATGTCACCAAGACTTGGAATCAAAACAAAACTTGGAGGATGTTCTTTAGGAAATGAGTTTTCTACCAGATTGTGATCAGCATTTCCTTTTTACCCAGAGAGCTATTTGTTCAGTGTTGGATTTCTGTGAGCATTCCACTGGTTAGTGAATCTTTGCTTTTATAAATGCTTGTAACAGTGCAAACCTGCTCTTATTCAGCCTCTTGCCTAAGTGGAAGCCTATCTACCTGTGCTGGCAGGAGACAAGCAACCTGTTGGGCAGCTGTGTCAGCCACAAGACACAATGACAACACAGGTTTCTGCTGGTCCCTAGAATAAAGCCTGGATTCTTCAAAAAGAAAAACTAATAAAATCATCATTAACAGCAAGAAGAAAAAACAAAACAAAGCAAGTCTAAAGCGGATCTGATACAACAGAGGGACAATAGAGAAGTACACAACTCATTCTGAAAAACTGTTTTTTTCTTAAGAAAGGCTTTCTTAGCAAGAGCTTCTCTCTTTCTAAACACACACCATCGCAACATGATTAACTCTTATGCAGAAAGCTACTCTGAAAAAAACAGGCTATTTGTAGTCCACAATAGCCATCACCTAGACAAAGAAAACATAACACAGTACGTCTCCGTTTTAAGATATGTCATCATCTGGACAGATGGAGAGCTCAGAGATCTCCCCAGTCCTCAGAGAGGAATTTTAGGGCCTGATACTAAATGTCATGCCCAAACAAGGCTACTAAAGCTTCAGACCCAAAATCTAGGCATCCAAGAACAAATCCTGAGGAAGACTCCAGCTCCAAATCCTTCTGTGGACCCTTTCTCACACAGGTAAAGGACATTAACAGCATTTGTGAGACAGAGACCACAGCTGTTTTTCAGAGACAGACCGATTGCTTTGATGCCACCTCCATCAAGCACACCTTACTTGGTTTCTGCAACTTAGTGTTCACTGTACAGGAGCAATTGCTTTGTTCCATAGCCATTACTTGGGATCCTTCACTACAAGATATTTTGCATGAATGAGTTATCCCCAACAGAATACAAAATCCTGCCTCCTAAGAAACCATAATCTTCCCTGCCAGGATAACAACATGACTTAAAGTAACAGAGACCACCACTCACACCCCAGAACACAGACTACTGTAGCAAAGCAATTCTGATAAGGTGCCAGTTATGCTGGCCTAACTCATAGACAATTAACACTAAGTAGCTACCAAAGCACCACACCTATATGTATTCATCAATGTGTCAAGGAAAGTGCACTCTCCCAAGCTGGATGATCACAACTCCTCCAAGGTCACAAGTGAAGATTCCACCCACTTCTCTGTGATTTGGCTAGATTGTACAGGGCCTCCTCCTTGCTAAACTCCAGCAAGTTTAAAGAAAGCATTTAGCAGCATGCAACACACTACACGAAGTGAGCCAGAGGTCATGAAGAATGAATAAACAGGGCAGTTTAAGACCAGGAAAAACTTGTGGGTCACAGAAGCACAGCACTGCAAATCTGCTACCTGCATTCTTGCAGCATGGAAGATTTGGTATCTGTATTTGCTCTATGAAGTTCTTTGTCCACATTTGATGTGCCGGCACATAACACAGCCATAGCTGTACAGCCTCTTAGAAGTTACAGTGGGTTAGCCTTGGCCAGCAGTCAGACACCCATCCATTCACTCCCCTCCCTCAATAGGATGCAAAAGCTTATGGGCCAAAATAGACTGGAAGATTGCTTATTGATTAGCATCATGGGCAAAACAGACCCAACTTCAGAAATTCAATTCAATTTATAGACAAATAAAAACAGATAATGAGGAAGTTAGAAACAAGACAGAAGTTCCTCTCTGCTGCTCCCTCCTCACTCTTTTACCCTGCTCCAGCATGGTTTCTCCACATGCTGCTGAGGAATCTCTGCTCTGGAGCCTGGAGCACTGCCTCCTTCTCCTTCAATGGTGTTTGCACTGCTGTTTCCCTCTCTTTTCCCTCCCCACATTCCTCTACCTGTTTAGCATTTTTTTGAATACTTGTAAATACTTTTTCAGAGAGACGCCACTGGCTTGGCTGCTGAGCTCAGCTATGTCCTGCAGTTGATCCAGAGTGGAGCCAGCAGGAATTCTTTCTCCTCTCTTGCCTTTTCTCAGAAAGGCCACCCCAGTAACAGCCCTGCTACTGACACCATGACACCTATACTCAGCTGAAAAGCCCACCATGAAATAATCCTAAGATTATTTCAAGACTGAAAGGGAAAATAGGGGTGAAATGTCCTTCACATCACTCCCTAGTGAGACAAGAAATGTCCCTTACAAAGTGATGGATGCATGCAAACTATCAACAACATTAAATATTTGGAAACCATACAGGTGCTTTTCCTTACAATGTTCGGGGAAGAATCACTCAGGACAAGATTCCTCCAGGTCAGGGAAAATCTCGGTAGGGCACAAATTAAAACAAGAGTATTTGTGCCATTCTATACTTGATATCCTTCCCCTAGGAGAAAAGGGAAAGGAAGAAGGATTAAAACAACAGCAAATAGGTGGCTGTCTATAACTGCTTTACCATAAAATAAAAAAAGAGAAAAACCCTACCCCTTACCTAGAAAACCTTCTCAGTACTCTCACCTGCAGATATTACTTAAAACCCGAGAATGGCCACATGGTGCATTCCAATCCCAATTTCTTCATCTTGATAAAGGAGGAATGGAAAACTTACCAAACACTTTGTCCAGTTCTCTGTGAATCTTCTTCTGGGCTTCAGGATTATGTCCAAGTAAGCACAAGGGCATTACGAGGGTGTGCAGAGAAGCAGTTAGAAAAGCAAAACCTCAGCTCAAATGGAAATTTGTCAGAGATGTCAAAAACTACAAGAAAGAGTCTTCAGGTACTATCACGGCTTAGACCATGACCAAGTACCATGCATACATCCCACCCCAGTGGAACAAAGGGGAGTATCAGAACAAAGATAAAACCAATAGGTTGAGATAAGAAAAGTTTAATGATTGAAATACAATAAAGTAAAATGGAAACAGGAAAATAAGAGAGAGGAACAAAACCAAAGAAACACAAGCAGCTACACAAAACAGTTGCTTACCACCCACTGACCTCAGTCCACCCCCAAGCAGCAATAAGTCCCTCCCAGCCGCCCCCCAGTTCATGTACTGAGCAGGGCCTTCTGTGGTATGGAATATCCCTTTGACCAGTTGGGCTCAGCTGTGCTGGCCATGGTCCCTCACAGCTTCTTGTGCACCTTCTCACTGGCAGAGTATGGGACACAGAAAAGTCTTTGATATAGGGCAAACACAACTTAGCAAGAACTAAAACATGAGGGTGTAATCAACATTATTCTCATACCAATTTAAAATACATCACTGTGCCAGCTTCTAGGATGAAAATAAATTCTATGCCAGCTGAAACCAGGACAGGTATGTAAACAAGCAGAAACAGAAGGAAAGTATTTGCCTGCTGTTTAACAGGAAAGATGAATTAGTCACCAACAAGGCTGAAAAGGCACAGGTACTCAACAGTTTCTTCACCCTTGTCCTTTCACCAGCACCAGGCCTTGGGAAAAAAATCCTCGTGGATGCAAACACAGACCTACTAGCTGTGAAGGAAGAGTTGGTATGAACTATTACAGAAGCTTGATCTCTACACATTGATGCACTCTGGAACCAAGGAAAGCTGGCCAATTTAGCTTTGAGGCCACTCTCCATAATCTTCGAGTTGCAAAATTTGGGGGACATCTGAGAAGACTAAAAGGCTAATGTCACTCCTATCTACAAGAAGGACTTCAGAGAGGATCCAGAAAATTACAGGCCCATCTGTCTTACTTCAGTCCCTGGGAAACCTATGGAACAAATTTTCCTGGGGGCTGTTAAAAGTCAAATGAAGCCCATGATTAGGAAAAGCCAGCACAGACTGACCAAGGACAAATTGTGCTTGACAAACCTGATTGCCTCTTACAAGAAATGAACTTGCTTGGTTGATGTGGGGCCAGCAGTGAACGCTGTCTACCTGGATATCTCCAAGGCTTTTGATATGGTTTCCCACGGCCTCCTCCTACAGAAATGTGCATGTGATGGTGTGGATGTGTGAGCCATGAGGTGGGTGGGGAACTGGCGGCCCGGCCACCCCTGGAGGGTGGTGGTAAATTGCTCCCTCTCAGCCTGGCAACCGCCACAAGTGGGGTCCCCCAGGGAACGATACTGGGCCCAGCGCTCTTTAGTACCTTCATCAGTGGTTTGGGTTATGGGATCAACTGTACCCAGGGAGGTTTGTCAGTGATACCAAGCTGAGTGAGGCAGTGGACACTTTGGAAGGGAGAGCCACCCTGCAGGAAGACCTGGACAGGTTGAAAAATTAGGCTAACAAGAACCTTATGAAGCTCAATAAGGACAAATATAAAGTCCTGCACAAGGAAAAACATAATCCAGGAGAGCAGCACAGGCTGGGGATCTACCTGGCTAGGGAACAGCTCTATGGAAAAGGACCTGGGGGTCCTGGTGGACAAGCAGCTCAGTGTGAGTGAACAGTTGGTTGCTGCAGCAAAGAAAGCCAATACAAGACTTGGCTGCATCAACACCAGGAGAGATAAAGTAATTATCCCACTCAGTTCTGGTCAGGCCACACCTGGAATATTGTGTTTAGTTTTGATCCCTGCTATACAAGAAAGATGTGGACAGGGTGGAGAAGGTGCAGTAAAGGGGAACAAATATAACCAAATTACTGGGTAGCCTGTCATGTGAGGAAAGGCTGAGAAAACTGTATTTGTCCAGCTTGAAGAAAATAAACTTAGGCACACCTTATCATCGTGTTCCTATATTTAAAGGGTGGCTACTAAGATGGAGATTCCCTTTTCATAAGGAGACTTATGGAAAAGTGAGGAGTGATGTGTGCAAGTTATGCCTGGGAAGATTCCAACAAGAGAAAAACTTTTCAAAATGAGAATAATCAGCCATTGGAATAATTTCTCCATTATGTGGAAAGTGGTGGATTCTCCAACACTGGACACCTAAGATTCAGCTGGACAGGGTGATGGGCCATCTCATCAAGACTGTGCTTTTGCCAGCAAAGACTGGACCACATGATCCTTGATGTACCTTCCAACCTGGAATGAGTCAATAATGATTATCAGGATGTAAGGTGACCAGTGATTGCCAGGTGCCCAAAAACAGACCAAAAGGGAGAAGTGTTAAAATACTTCTGGTAGACAGCAAACATCCCTCTTCCTCTCTCTTGCCACCTGAGAGCAATCCATTACTGCTCTACTAATTAGCAAATCTTTCTTTTTAAGCTGCAGAAGCAGATGCTTATTGTTCTGCTCTTCTCTTCATCTGTACAAGAAATCTCAAAAAGTGGGAATGGTCTTACAGATTTGTCAGCATGTGGTTCAATTGCTCAGCATCTATAAACATGTTTGGCTTGGCAGGGAAAACATTACTTGCTGTAAACAAAGTTTATCCCAGCAGTTCCCACAGCTACTGATGATTAGAACAGCAATAAATGAGATTTAAAAAGAATTAAAGGAAGAAGAAAAGGTTGGTACAGATAATATTTGTAAGAGATCAACTATTATAATAATATAATAATGAGCAGACAGACTGAAAAATGAAGAAATGTTAAAACAGCAGTTAAAGGGGAAGTACTGCAAACTCTTGTTTAAAAGTATAAATTCTATATATGACTAATATTTAGATAGACTAGAACATCTTTAAGGAAAGAAAAAAGTGGGAACAGCACTTTACATTCTAAATGTATCTTATTTGATAGGTAGACAAAACAATTCCCTAGGAAAGGCATAAAAAGGAGGAATGCCTGAGAAGAAAGTGCAGCTGCAGTCTCTTGATACTGCAAACAGAGCAGACAGCTCAACCATTTATTTCATTTTGCTCTAATTTTTAATCTAACCTCTGGTCAAATAATTTTAAAATAAGGTTATGTAGACATCCTGGGGATTGCAAGGCTCAGAAGATACCAGCATATGTACACCCTCTTTGTTACACAAGATACTAAGTAGCAAATTTAGTGCTTCAATCTTTCATTCAGTGCAGAGGATTTCCTTTTCTTCCTACAACAGGTTAAGAAGCAATCTGAAATCTCTTCCTTGAGGACGGAGGATTTCTCTGAAAGGATCTGGAGTAATTCTGTGAACCTGGAAAATATAAAGCATTGCTAATTGTTGTAGTTTGTGAAGATTATATATGAGTTACTTCCACCAATGTGCTCAGATCAGTATTTCCTCACCTGCCCTTATTCTTACATCACCTGTTATATAATTACGTCTATGACATAATTATTTAAACTCAAGGAACTTCCAAATAAATAAAGGCTACTTATAAGGACTCAAATACACCAGGAACTAGCTAGTCAGCTTTATTGTAAAAATGGAACAAAATGAGCCACATAGGGTTGCTCTCTTTTTTTCTTTTTTCGGGTTGTAAATTCAAGACAGAGCTGCAAATCAATACTGATTTTTTTTTATGAGAGCTTTATAATTTTCTTAAAAATGCACATTTTCAAATCTACTTTTTCTTCACACAAAAAGTTTATTAATTTCAGACCTAAAATAAAATTTGTCATGAGCAGTTCATAAGCATGCAACTGTGTTACTACTCTAGCAGCTGCAAAAATATCTAGCCTGTACACCACCTACTCTTGCTATAGTTGTAAATATGTCAAAATACTAAAAAAAAAAAGAATGAGATGAGATGAGATGAGATGAGATGAGATGAGATGAGATGAGATGAGATGAGATGAGATGAGATGAGATGAGATGAGATGAGATTCTTTTCCTCCCATGTCATAACAAGAAAAAGAAGCTTCACAGGATTTCTACCCACAGGATCTAGGACTACCTCAGAACAAGTGAGAAGAAACTTCAAAACCAAACTTAAAAGACCCTGCCAAGAAAATCTGTTCTTTTATGCTGATATGGCTCTCCCTAAGCACTACACTTTTTGACAGTATGATGGGTTAATAGGTTTTGTTGGCCTTTTACCTTCCAAGACATTCTCCTTTGCCTACCTGTTATCAAAAACCCTTGACCGGTCTTTCTGTGGTTAGCAAAATCCGTGGGAGTCAGTGACTTCTTCTGAGGTGTGTCTCTCTGTAAAAGGGAAAGATATACTCTTAGCTAGTGAGATACACTTATCTACAGAAAGGGTTTGATTATGGTTTTTATGACCTAGTCCAGCAGACTGGATCCTACAAAAGGGCAAAGCTCCAAAAAGCACTAAAACTGCACACCACTAGCACACACACCCCCTCAAAACCTAAAAAAAATTCCTCTTCATACAACAGTCTCACACCCTCCCCAAGGCTTTTAGCATCCTCCTCTCTACAGGTAGCAGGAATTCCTGTACATCAGAAGTGAGGAGAGACTCTGAAATGAGACCTTCTGTAAACCAACAGCAGGAATGAAAGAAAATCTCTTCCCTTTTCCACGTCTCTGCTTACACTGTAACATACCCTGAATGTATGAGTTGTGCTGGGTCTTGAAAATTGGTCAACAGTAACCATTTTTTCTCTGAGTGGCTGTTGCTCTGTCCTGCCAGCTACTGCACTTGACACTCTGCTATGAGCATATCGTTCTTGATGCTGAGAGAATTAAAAAGAGTTTTAAGAGAATGCAGCAATTGAATAAGTTAAAATAATTTTTTCTGTTGACATAGAAATGTTCACAAGAAGATAAGAAAAATAATTTTTCAATAAGCAAAAGCACCAATTTAAGTGTTTGCCTGTTTTTTAAACAGAAGCAAGACTGTTTCTATGTTGGCATGTTAATATATCAACATGCTAATTTACTTTCATTATGGTGATTTATTACTTCCCCACTCTTCAAAAATAGGCCAATAGAAGATCTTTTTTTTAAGTTATCCTTTTCTACTTCAGTCAGCATAATTTTCTAGTTCTTATAACCTAACATTAGTGAATAAAACACTGAAAAAAGCTATTTAAATGCAGATGCATAGAAAAGCAAGGTTACTATCTTGCTATCTTGTTGGTTAGTTCTTTTTGGCTTTTTTTTTTAAACCAGGCTTTTCTGTTGTCAGACAATCTTTCCACTATAATCTGTCTGTGACTTAAGGTTTTGAACTGCCTTTTCTTGCATTGCAACTGCACTCCAATGTAACACAGCATGTTAAAACTGTGTATTATTTCTAAATAGCTTCAAGTTCTTCACCAGTAAAACAATGAACACAACTTACAGAGCCCTGTTGCATTCGAGGTACTGAAACACGTTGTTCAACAGCCTCAGAGTTTATTGGTGGTAACTTGTTCTGGGTTGCAGGCGCACGGGCAGAAGATAAACGATCCCAGCTGCCAACCCTGCAGAATTTTAAGGGTTCCTCCTTTAGGAGCATACACATAAAGACTTCTTCACTGAAGTAATATGAAATTATTACGTAGTACATTTCTTTATAAAGCTCAGCTACAGAAAGTAATGGCACCTAATACAGCAGTGAAGAAGTAAAACAAATGCCTTTCCTCAAAAAATCATGCCTGTGCTCGCTTTCTTCTTCCCTCTGAATTCTACAATTAATAATAAATCATGGGTTAGTTCTCAAGTATTTTGCAAAATCCTTCAGTGGTGAAATTTCAGTGAAGTTCTGAGAAAAGAAAAGAATAAAATGAAAAACTCACAATTTCGTCCCTTTAAGGATTTCATCATTGTACATATTAGGAACTTCTGAGCAGAGTTGGTCAGAGGTGAGACAAGGTAACCTAGCTACTTTCCTAGAAGATGCCAGCAGGGATGGAGATGATGAGAGAACACTATTATCAGAAATTCTCCCCAACCTAGCATGTGCTGAATTTGGAGTGCTGGAGGCAATGCTATGCTGTTTGTCTTCTTGCTCATTCCTAGGGAAAGAGAAAGAAATAAGGAATTAGGATAAAGAAAAACAAGGGTTTAACAGTGCATCATTTCAACCTCTGCAAATTACTATCATATCAGTGATACACATAAGATCAATGCCTTTTTTATCGTTTTTTTTCTAATTGCAAGACATTTTTTACATAATGTGAATTTTGTCATATTTTTTAAATGTCAATGTCACCTACTGTATTTTTTCTGCTGTGGCAGCATGCCTCTGTTGGAGTGGTTTTGCTTGAATTGTCATCACACCACTCAGATCACTACAGAAGTTGCTGGAGAAACGGTGAACCTATTAAAAGCAACAACTGTGTGTTAACCTTTACTTTTTTAGAAGAAAGATCTCAAAAAGCACACAGTTAAGAGGTATTTTACTTGTTTTTTACAAAAGTTCCTTTCAAGATGGTTCAGTACAGTTCTCAGGAGTAGATGGGGCAACTATGCTTTTTTCTTTTGCTTATCTTCAACAGATTTTTATAAACATAACTTGTGTAATTTAGTCACTGAATTGCAACTCCATTTACAATATAAATTTCAGTTAAAGCCAGAGTTTGATTCTTCAAACTTTCCATTTTCCCTCAGGGCATGATTTATCAAAGCATTTTACTTCTCCTGGCTGCTGGGATGGCTGCAGAACAAAACATACCTACAAGGAGAACCAAGACTGCTGTGCTATCTTTCCTGTGTTTCTTATCTCACTGTTTAGCAAGCACAGAAAAAGAGCTGATGGAAGAAAATTAAGTTGCTTGAACTCAGTAGAGAGAGACAGGAGGAAAAAAAATAAACAAACAGAAGCAGTAGCTGGAAAAGGAAACAAATGTGCAAAACACAAATCAGGAGACAGAGGGAGGAAACACCAAGCAGGACAAAACAGGACATTTTATCAATATAAGCATGAGCTTCTACAAAGACAGGTAAGGCCTAGTGCCAGTGTGCTGGTGGATGTACTGCAGAATCTCTTTCACATGAGGCAAAGAAAAAGAGAAGGAATGGGAGAATCTGAAACTTGCAGTGTTTTGAGAAAAGCACTTCAAGTTGCAACTTCACATCCCAGTTCGTCTTCTTAATTCCACCATGAAGAAATTACTGCGTCACAATAAAAGCAGAATTCGTTTTTAAGGACAGAATAGAATTTAACAAGACTTTGCAAATCAATGACAGCAATACATTAGTGATAAATTGTTCCTTTATGGACCACCAAAGAAAAACAAGTGACAATAAACAAAAAATGAACATTGAATTAAACCTCATTTTAAATCAGATGAATCTAAGTACACCTAATTGGTATAAAAAGAAAAAAAGAGGAAATAAAGGAAAAGAGCCTTTTCAAGTTTTGATGAAGACTGTCCTAGGTTTGAAGAAAAAAAGAACATTTGACAGAAAGGTTTGTTTTATTTTTACCTGTGCTGAAACTGCATGAGCCCCAAAAGATACACTTTGTGCTTCAGAGCCTCTGGAAAGAGGAATGGTCCCAGCATCTGCTGCAATATGAATGACTGGCAAATGTGGCCGTTTTGCTGTAACAGTTTTCAGTTTTTCTATTTGTTGGTCACACTCTGCACAACAGCAAAAAAGTAGAGGGAATAAGAAGTATTTTCTATGTTTACCAGCCATCATTTCTTGGGGTTCAAA
Organism: Promerops cafer; assembly: GCA_013398275.1. NCBI lineage: Eukaryota > Metazoa > Chordata > Aves > Passeriformes > Nectariniidae > Promerops > Promerops cafer. Next base: position 795,623 of record VZSE01004322.1, on the reverse strand, counting down.
CAATATTACACTACACAGTAAACAGACTTGCACATAGTTTTATGTTTCCAAGCTATTTAAAAATCTAACATAAATTATGGGTTTTTGAAAGCATTTCCATTTGTCTATGCTTTCTCTGACACACAAGCTGGCCTATACAGGTAGATTTGGAGGTGGTTGTTTAAGAAAATACAGCTAAGACCTTTGAAATGTTGTCTAAAAATCCCCAGAGCTTTTCCTTGTTAAGTAGTAAAAAAAATAAAAATATATATAAAATAAAAAGTCTATTGATACTAGCCTTGTCTGACAGCAGCTACACACTGTTTCATTTTGGGTATATGCTACCATTTCATTTCTATTATAAACCCAAATTCTTTTCCTTCCTAGTTGAAGTACTAGCTATTTGTAATAAGCTCATGACCTTCAAATATATAAAAGGAAAAACCTATCATAATACTGCTAAATGATCCTTCCCAAACTATAATACAGAGAGCTAAACAATCCACCTGTGGTGTCAAAAGAACTTTTAAATTACAGTAAAACCTGAAATGTTAAGTTCTGATGCTGCAAGCATTCAGAGGAATTTTGCCATTTCTTACTTTGTTGTATTCTTGTATTTGAGGTTAAGTGTACCTTACATTAGAGGTAACTTCCAAGACCCACCCTCAGGTATTCTTCCGTTACTTCTGTCCTTTTAAAATACATTGAAAGAACTGAAATTTCCTTCAGCCTCCAGAGACAACACATGCACACTAAATAGATTTTCACTTCTACTTATTTTTCCTAGCTTTTCCTCACTATAGTGCGTCAGAATATGAAAACATAAAATAAAATTACATTCATCACCTTTTCTTCATCCTAACGTGAAGTTATGAACTCCTGCACATCAGCCAGACTGTCTATCTCACTTTAACATTCTGACTACCCATGGGTTCTTTTTATTAATAAAGCTTAAACAATGAGGACTAGGAGACTCTGATTCCTAGGTTCCAGATCCAGATCACATTGTCAGTGATGCCCTGACTAATGATGACTAACAGCATCAATTTGCATCTTCAAGCCAGTGATTAATATTTTTATTTTTTTTAAACATTCTCTCTTGAAGTTATTTCAGTCAGTATTTTTCTTTTTACACCTCTCATACAGAACTCCCTGAAAATTAGGAAGAAAGTTTTATTTTAGGTGCATGTGTGTGCACACATTCTCTTGGCAAGGCGCTACATATGTTACAGTTCTATAGCACTGGTTATCTTAACTAAAGCTTGGAAAATTTGCTTAATTTAAGGGGATAGGGAAGAATGACTTTTCTGAATTAGATTCAACAAATATCATATTTTCAAATGAAAATATCAAATACCTGGGATACCAGTTTCCCAATTTTTTTTAATCAGTTCCTCCAATATTCCAATGACATTGCTCCAGATATGATCAAATACTTCAGAAGCCACAGCATCTTTGATACAGGCATTGGGAGAAACAGGGGGAATGCCACGCTTACACCTCTTCTCAGAAAGACGCATTTTCTTTTGTTCCCAAATCTCATCCTCACTAATAAAGGAAACAAATTCAAAAGAATTCCCATAGGAATTGACTTCCACCCCCCCGCCCTCTCCTTCAATAGAGAAACATTCATATGGAAGAACAGGCAGTCAGCTGGAGATAACCAAAAAATTCAAACTCAAATTCACCTAAGGGAAGAGAACCTATCAGATACCTATACTGATTTCTCTTTCATTTGCTTGCTATTGAAAAATTAAAAAATCCCATTAGGGCATTACAACAGAAAGATCCACAGTTCTAGGAAAAGGTTTTATACACAGCACATAGTCATCTGAGACTAAATCCTATGCTTTTTACAATAACATGGGCAACAACATCTATTGTATTTGTCAAGAGGACTCTCACGTGAAAATTTCTTTCTCAGCATGCCCTGTGTACCTGCACACATCTGCAATTTTTCACCATTGATCAAAGATGAAACAACTTTAAAGGATTTCTGTAGTATGACAAGAATAGTAGAGCCCATAGCCTTACACATACCTTCTTCCTACACACTACAGTAAGAACAGTTACGCTTTTAATTTTTTTCCTGTTTCCTCTGTTTCTAGGAAAGCATGCTTTAGCAACATCTCCTAACTTGGTCTTCTAATACACCCTCTCAGGAAGAAAGTTTGAACTTCTTTCTGTTTCTAATGCCATTGTATTTTTTTCTAAGGAATGTTGTTTTCTGTGGGGGGGGCGGGTTGAGATCAAAAAGATGATTCCAAATTCCTACTGGTTTCTACTATCTCCCTTTCTCTTCTCTGTCTCTTCTTCACTTCTTCCTCAAGCCACACTGCACAATTCTTAACCATATGTGAGATGTGGCTGAGTGGTTGAACTCACAAAATGACCAAGCTATTCTCCTGGTACCACCTAATGTTTTTGTTATGGAGAACAAGGTATTTCAGAACTGAAAGAAACAAGAAGCACATGAAGGAGACAAAAGAGAGAAACATACCTTCAGACAAGTCTCCCTCCCAAATTAAGTTTGCTTACTTATTAAAACAGAGAGAAGACTGCTGAGAGTATTCCTAAACCTAAACACTTCCTAAAAAGGCAGCAACCCCAGCCTTCTCTTTCAAAATGAGCACTGAAAGGGTCTCTGTCTGAAAGGTTTCTCAGGTTTTCAGAACAACTACGTCTTTGTTCTGAGTGTGCATAAGGCCTTAGCACAAAAAGCTGTGCTTTGTGCCCAACGAGTCCTACCACAGTTTTCCCCTTTTAGAGGCCTTTTAGAAAACAGTACATGATGACCTTTCACCCACCCAGTAGCCTAGCTGCTGGAACAGTCAACTGGCTCGCAGGAAACCTAGGGTGCACTGTCAAGAAGAAGACTGAATGACTCGTCACTCACAAGAGTCCTCTAAATGCAGGCTGTAACCTGCAGCTCTCCTCACAAAGCTGTTATACTCTGCACAGAAAGAATTTAAGACTCATCAGGGCAGACAATGACAGCACAAACAGTGTAATGACACTAAACAATCTGATGCTCAAGGCACTCACTTGGGGAGAAGGAATGCCTTCATTCTACCCCATGTCAAAATCAAATATTCATTTTATTGAATCTCCATGCATCAAATACCTCAAAACAATTAGTGGTTAAGACACATTCCTCTGAAATGGGAGATGTGGGGTTTAAACCACTAGAAAGACAACATACCTAATCTTCCACATGCCCAGTGGGTGTTCTGACCACTGTGCTACCGAACACAGAGACAGAAGGAACTATATCTTACAGAAGAGAAACAGTTTAGGAACCCTGACTCAGTTCATCAATAATTTTTCATTACATTCTTCAAAACTACATAAAGCTGTTATTTACAGTTCCTTGTTGTCAAAAGCAAGATATTCCTCTATTTTTCCATCCTCATCATAAATTTCTTCTTCCAGGAAGGAATACGTGGCTGAGACTGAAGCAGAAATCCTAGTGGAACTTGAATCCAGTGATGTATGTATTGGAGATGCTGTTGGGATCAGTTTAGAGCCTGAGATGCAGAGCCTGAAAAAGTATTAAAAAAATGAGAATTAAACATTCAGAGAAAGGAGAAAGTGCACATTTAATTATACTGACATGTTTCAGTAATACAAAAGTAACATTTGTACGTGTTTCTGAAGGGGGAAGACCAAAACGAAAACTTTAAAAAATTAACATACTCTTTTGTATGACCAGTACTTTCAAGGAGGCCAGGCACACACTTAGTATCTACATGGGCATCATTTCTGCTCTGAAAATGCTGAAAACCTTCATCCTTTGGCACTAGGAGCTGCTTTCCTAGAACCCTGAATAAAAAGGAGAGAACGAGCAGTATCAGAGATGGAAACCTTAGCCATATGCAAATATCCAGAATACAAACACCTGCAAACAGTAAGCAATGCAAAAGCACAACTTACATCTGCTTTGAGGGGCCAGAGCCTTGTGTATTACCATAATATTGCCCAGTATTTAAGTCTATAAAGTTAAGCTGATTTACACAAGATAAGATTCTAGTTTATAAATTTTAAGAGCAAATAGTAAAACTTCTTACATTGTTCTAAAGGCAGACAAAAGTAAACACACTTCCTTTCTTATCAAAAACCTCTGTCAGATACACTTTAAAATGGATGCAGAAGACAAATAATATCTGCTGTGGCTTCACTTATGCAACTCCAGTATCCACCAATGTGAGTAAAAGTGCTAATCAAAAATGTTTACATGGAATGTTAAGACTACAGTTAGAGTTCAGAAAATGCGCGAACTCCAACGTGCACAATGTAGAGATGAAGAGAGAAAAGGTGAAAGCAACTCTAATAAATATACACAAAATTCTGTAATAAAATAATTTCTGAACAACTTTGCATGCAATCATTTTATTAATCAAAATAAAGGGCATCAGTTGCTAAACCACCACTGCCCAGATTTACTGAGCAATTATGGCACAACTCAGTCCCAGAGACAGAGATTTGAATGCACAAGTGTGGCTGATGCCCAGACCATAAGTGGGTACCGCAAAAATTTAAATTAGAATGGTAACTGATTAAAACTACTACTAGCAAGAATTTCCTTACCTCATATGAGGAAATTGTTCAACCCAATCTGCACATTCTGCCTGTAGGTTCTCTGTTTGGGAGGTCACTTTTCCTTCAAACAGCATTTCGTCAATCTCCCAAAATAACTGGTGCACTCTCTGTGTGTTGGCTTTATCAAATTCCTATGTATTATAAAGTTAATAGTTGTTAGCAAATATGCATGTATTCTAAAATTTCCACGATATTTAAAAAACAGAACAACATGAATCAACTTGGCTGAGCGTGTCACAGAATGCATGCTCAGACTCTATATTTTGGACACAATTTATACAGTACAATGAAAAAAAAAAAAAAAAACCACCAAAAAATCCCATATAGCTGGCCTGAACAAGTTGATTTAGCAAAAAGGAACTACAAGACTGTATTTCCTTGATATTAACATGTAACATACAGCTGCCTAGAATTAGCCCATATTAAAAAAAAAACCAAAAAATTACAATTATAAGTTGTTTGGACTCCCAGCTTGTTCCCTGTGCCAATGTGAAGCACACAAACTGCATCTCTGGCACCCAGGGCATCCTGCTCTTTCAAGAAGTGCTCTTCTTCTTCCTTTCTAAGTACAACAGCTTAGAGGGCAAAGAGGGGGCACCTTATGCCTGTGTGACCTAGTCTAGGGCTTAGGAAACAGCTGTCAGTGTGACAAATGCCCTCCCATACTTCTTCACTGAACCTACAATTCAGTGCAACTAGAGACTAGGTTAACACAGAGGCAAATGAAAATAATAGAGAAATGCCTGATTTTATCCAGTGATGTGGAGACAAACACTTGGCTGAGGGTTCCTCAGCTGGGCACAGTTTGTAATGACATTTGCCACTTAGATATTTTGATACACTAAAAAAAACTGGTAAAAGTCAAGGCCCAAATCATGCTAGTTCACCTCCAGCTGAAAGCCTCAAAGCACTTCAGGCTGCAGAAGGGATCACACTGAAAAGGAATAAGAAACCTCTCACACAGGTCACTGTAGTATCCAGAGTCAGGCTTTGTCCTGAAGGGCTGGCAGTGACAGATGGGGTCAGTACCCTAAAGGTTAGGGCATTATGCAAAAAGAATAGCAGAACTACTACTACCAGCCACAGAAGGCTTTCTGAAATCAAAGTGGCAGCAACTGCAATGCTTCTGGATTTATTTAACACTGCCAGCCTGCACCAGGTATGCCTCAGAGGTCACCCTTTGTAACAGATACAACCTCTCTCTGCATCATATACAAAAAATAACTGAGTTCATTTAAGAGCTAAGTATTTACCAAGAGTGGGAAATTTATATGCATGTTTATGAGTGTACTTAATAACTGAAAACATTGATAACAGTTCAATTTAGACATTGCCTGCACTATACAGAGTTTGAAAAGACATGTTTTATCAGCTGCTTGGACTCAGAAACCTAAGCCTACCTTCTTCAGTAAAACAGCTTTGTTTTCCCCAAGCTTCATCATTTATCATTTTATTCCAATTTCCTCTGTTACACATTAGCTGCACCAATACCAACTTGCAACCAAAACTATTTTTTAAATATTCAATTAATATGCTAATTCATTAGGCTATTATGGATGAGGTGCTGCATGTCCAACATCAGTAAAAACTATTATTTTCTACAATATTTAGAGAAAGGGTACTGTAAAAGTTTCTGTGACATACATCATCCCGCCAGGAGTAAACCGAACTTCTTTCAGTAGACAAACTAGTAGTATAGCTGTTTATTCCAGACCAAGAATTATTCAACTCCGTGGGGGTTGTACAACTACTAGGTGAAAGTGATGAAAGTGTCTCACTGAAAAGAAGACAAATTAAAGTGAAGAACACAATTGTTTTCTGTATAAATATGTTTTAAATAAAGCAACTAATCAAGTAAACGGTTCAAGCGGATATTTTAAAGTAGAGTGAATACATGCTCCTATTGGTACTATTTTCTGCCTTAAAGGCAATTCTTTCTACACTCTTAAGTTTTAAATCTATTTAAATCTCTACATTGCAACTGTATGGCACTCTAAAATATGCATATGTATGTGTGTGTGTATTTGAATATAATTATATGCCTGTATCTGTATTTCCAGCTTGAACAATTATTTTGGTTTCTCCACGTCAGCTAGTGATCACATGAAGAACATATGAAAGATAACATAAGCTTTCTTTAACTCTTTCACATTAGAAGCTACCACAAGAAAACTTTTGCAAAACTAAGCACATGATCTCTACAAATGTTTTATATATAGAGTTACACATCTCTGTGCAGTGTTTTTTATGTAGCTAAATCTGGAGCACTTTAAAATTTGTGGTGCGGCAACTCAAGCCCCCAAAGTTCTAGCTGGTCCCTGCCAGCTACCACCCACCCCAGGATGCTGGGAAAGCTGTGGCAATTGGATGTACAGGCCAGGCAAATCCTAACCAGGGTCATCTGGAATGAAACTTCTTCAAAGTTAACTAACCTGCAATACTGGTGAGCATCATTTCAATTTAATCATGAAGTCTGATTTGCCTTCCAAACCTAATCAGTGCCCTCTACTATGGTCTTAAAATACTCAAATCCGTATCACAAACCAGGAATAAAGTTCAAACCCTTTACAGAGCAGGTTAGGTCAATTTGTATCCTGCATTATATTGCGCAATAGTTATTATCCATGAGAATGACTGGAAGAATGATTAGTGAAAATTAATTCCAATCTAGAAATATCTAAGTCAAAAGTGAGTTAATTATTATTTCAGAGGTACATGCATACCAGGTATAATTTTCAATGGCTTCTTGCACATTTCTTGCAAAAACTGATGGAAGAGACACTCCACTTTTTCCAGAGAGACACCGATTTGGGGAACCTCTGGACAGTCCCCTCCTATAAACACAGAAACATAACATTCCATAATTTTAAATAAAGTTAATTCACATCTCCACTGGAAAGAGGGGTGAGGAGGGCAGGGGAAAGGAGGAGAGGAGAAAGAGAACTACTCTCTTGAATCTTTCAATTTTTCAATCCTATCCATCAAGACAAACATTTGCTTGAAACAAACTACCTTGTTTTAAAATAGCTTTTATTTGTCTTACTTACAAAGGTATGTTTAAAAAAAAAGTACTTTTACTTTAAGACTGGCTTTACTTCACTGGCATCCTCCTTGGATTTTGCAGTTAAAATTTTGCAAGAAGCACACACAAATGATGCAGCACCTCACTTTTGCAAAAACAGAGCAAAGGCACAAACCAGTAATTGCCCATTCAGCAGTTTAATGAAAGAATGTTTTTTCCTTTGGTTTGGGGGGGGGGGGCTTTTTCTTGGGGTTTTTTTCATTTGTTTTTTTAGATTTTGTTTTTGTTTATAATTACACAACTGTTCATAATTACATACTACATTCAATGCATGGAGTTGGGACATTAATATGCTAAATCCACCTCTTCAAAACATACACAGATGTTTGAAATTGTTCCTTGGAAACGCTTACAACAACTGATTGCTTCACCTATTTTCATGCCATAAAACCCTCACAGCGGCATGATTGCATCTAAGTACATTCATGAATGAGTAACTATAAAACAGCTCACAGTTCAAGAATTTTCTTCATTTCTTTAGACAAGAATATAGATTGGTCCTGCAGCAGTTAGGACTGCTCTTCTTTCTATCCTTTCTGATATTTATCTTGCCATTACACGTATTACAAAGACACATATGTCAAAATCTGACTCCCCACTCAAATGGACCACATCACACATCCTACTGCTACGTCTCGGTTAAGAAGACACCAAAAACCTATCATAAGTTTGAACCTCTCATCAGAGAAGACCTTAAACTTTAAATTCTTGGAGGCTGGTAAAACAGCAGTGGAAAGCATTTCCATGTGTTTGCACTTCATATCCTATCTCTTCCCTAGGCATCTGCTTTTGGCCAGTAAGCACCAGGAGGCTCTATGAATATTCATAAACTCCAGTCCCATGACTTGAGTCTCATTTTGTCCTAACACCAAGATCGATCTGCCAGGATGTAACAGTGAGCTCACAGTCCGTCTTCTACATGGAATGCTGTTTCCTTCTGTGCCTGTACATCCCTCTCTGTCTAACTTTTGCCATGTTATTGCTCAGGCAGCCTTACAAGGTCTTTCAATTTTTTTTCATAGCTGATCCTTGTTCTTAGTATTTTTATACAACTTAATACCACCACCAAGGTTTCACACTTCACTGCTCTTTACCTGCTCAAACTGCCCAGGTCGGATTCCCATGAAACACCACTGGAGGAGGAAATGATTTACTGTTACCTTCTGCTTACTAATATCCCAGCTAAATCTCCCCTGGCACAACTTCAGGCTGTGTCTTCTTGTCTTGATGTGAGGTGGAGCAAAGTAGTGTTTCTGCCACATTTTTCCACTGTGTTGTTGTAGTACGTCTTCTGACTCCTTGGATCACGTGCCATTAGATGTGCCAGGAAATTATTCCAATAAGATAAAACGAAAGGAAAAACCCCCTCCCAGCACATCTATAGCATCACTTCCCCTGCGCTGGCAAGCGAACACCAGAAGCTGGAGCAGCTCCCGGCTGCTCACCGAAAGCTCCGCAGCGACGGGCATTAAATGGGGACAACAATACCGCCGTCCGCCTACACCGCGGCAGCGCTCCCGCCGCCCCGGCAGGACGGCAGGCGGGCCGCGGACACCGCCCCGCCACGGGCCGCGGCNCCCGCACCGCCCGCACCGCCCGCAGGTCCCCGCGCCGCGCTGCGCCACGCCCCGCGGCAAGGCCTCGCACCGCTCCCTGCCTCCCCCCAAAGAGCTAAAGCCTCAGCCTGCGCGGCAGCGGTGCCATCTCCCCATCTCTCGCCTCGCAACACGCAGCCAAAGAACGCCGAGCTTGTTCTTTCTGACCAGAGGAGGTTTCCGTCGCCTTGGTAGATGAGCAAAGGTTATGCGATGCCGGCCAACTGCGTTAAGATTTTTCCTTGTTAATTGAGTTCTCCTCCGAGCTACCCCTGTGGACGTCACCGATCTTCCTCAGCACGAGTGCCAGGGCAGAGCATAGACTGTCAGCTGCAGATTTACACTAGCTCCAATAATCCACTAGCTCCATTCATCTCTAGCTCCAGGACATAAAAACTCTGGGGCGTCTACATATTTTGCACAAAGCCTCTCTTAAAGGAGGAAGCAGATCTGCTCATAAGCAAGAAGAAAATACAAGAAAGAGAAAATAAAGCAAAAAGAAAGGCAACATTCAATATGCTGAAAATTAAGACTGAAAAAGAAAGGCATATGAAGCCTCACCTTACAGGAAAACAAACAGCAGCATCTAAATGATATTTAAAGTTTCATAACCAAACAAAATATTACTCACTAAGAAAGGTGTCTAGAAAAATGCCTAGCATTTGTTCTCTGACAATATTTTTTTTTTAACCTGTTGGGTAAGAAAAGTTCTGCATTCTTCAAAGCCCCATTCTTCTGTCAGTAAATCATTAAGAAACTTCGTGTGTAATAACAACTTTTCTTGTCCTTAGCAATCATTCTTCTATAGGAGCAGGTTTGTCCAATATCTCGGACATGCTCACACACACAGAAATAGAGTCCTTTGTCAAGAAAAACTTATCCAAGCAGATGAAATCTAAAATAGAAAGTTATGTCCTGGTTAAGAAAATGCAATTATAACCTTCCACCTTCTCCTACATTTCCGCAGTGTAGAGACTAAGAGCAAGAGTTAAATTTTGTGCAACCCTTTTGGAAGGCTTTTTTGTCATTGCAGCAACAAGATTCAGCCATTGGTCACCCCCACACCTTACCACCACAAAACCCCACAATATCATTTGCATTTCCCTAAACCAAGCCCTTTCTTCCTTTCCAACCAACCAAATGATAATTATATGGATAAATAATTGTGAGGGAGTATATTATTAGTACTAATACTACCTCCATCACTCTCATTTGGAACTGGAGAGAACTATCAAAGGACATGCCAAAAGGCATTCAGCCAGAGGAGTTTAGAAAAGTCAATTAACAGAGAAAACTGCTAACTTTATTATCTGTCATACATGCTATGAGACCTCTTTAACAGATGATTCAAAATCTATTTTGTAGCCACAGCCCTGATAGAAAATATTTATTATGCTCCCTTGCCAACAATGTATAATATCCTAATCTCTCATAAAGCTGCTGCCCTGTTGTCTGAAATAATTAATTTTCTCAGATTTCACATCTATACATGTTCTTTGCTATTTTGGAAGCATAATTTGTAACAAACATAAACATACTAACCACATCATGCTCTCATAACAAGACGAGCTTTATCTTTTAACCTACCATTTACAGCTGGGGCAGTTAAACCTGGAGAAAAAGAAGGCTCAGAGGGGACATTATCACTCTCTACGACTACCTGAAAGGAGTTTGTAGCCAGGTAGGGGTTGTTCTCTCCTCCCAAGCAGCAAGTGGCAGGATGAGCAGAAATAGCCTCAAGTTGTGCCAGAGGAGGTTTAGATTGGATATTAGGAAAAAAATTCTTCACTGAAAGGGTGGCCAAGCATTGCAATAGGCTGNCTGGAGAGAACTATCAAAGGACATGCCAAAAGGCATTCAGCCAGAGGAGTTTAGAAAAGTCAATTAACAGAGAAAACTGCTAACTTTATTATCTGTCATACATGCTATGAGACCTCTTTAACAGATGATTCAAAATCTATTTTGTAGCCACAGCCCTGATAGAAAATATTTATTATGCTCCCTTGCCAACAATGTATAATATCCTAATCTCTCATAAAGCTGCTGCCCTGTTGTCTGAAATAATTAATTTTCTCAGATTTCACATCTATACATGTTCTTTGCTATTTTGGAAGCATAATTTGTAACAAACATAAACATACTAACCACATCATGCTCTCATAACAAGACGAGCTTTATCTTTTAACCTACCATTTACAGCTGGGGCAGTTAAACCTGGAGAAAAAGAAGGCTCAGAGGGGACATTATCACTCTCTACGACTACCTGAAAGGAGTTTGTAGCCAGGTAGGGGTTGTTCTCTCCTCCCAAGCAGCAAGTGGCAGGATGAGTAGAAATAGCCTCAAGTTGTGCCAGAGGAGGTTTAGATTGGATATTAGGAAAAAAATTCTTCACTGAAAGGGTGGCCAAGCATTGCAATAGGCTGCCCAGGAAAGTGGTGGAATCATCAACCCTGGAAGTGTAGGTGTGGCAGTTGGGGACACGGCTTAATGGTGAACATGTTGGTGCTGGGTTAATGGTTGGACTTAATGATTTAGAGGTCTTTTCCAACTGTAATGATTCTCTTTATTCATTTTACCCATATTCTCACTTTCTGCTTGTTTGTCTATCCCACACTTGGTTTGTAAAACCAAGAGATTATTATTTGTATGCCAGATTTCTATAAAACTTTGATGTGAGACTATTTAAAAAATCAAACTATAAGCTCTCTTTAGCATAAATGTGGAAATACATCTGTAGGAAAAAACAGATTTTGAAATCATACCAATCTTTCTTAAAGTGGTCTGAGACAGTTACAATGGAAGTCTATTTCTTATTCTTCTTTGAAGTGATATAGTGAACAGAAGTCGTAACTCACAAATCCAGCCTGCTCAAATATTCCTCTGTAAAGGGTCACTCTAAACAGTTCCTGCCTGTCAGGGGCATTTCTTGGAAGTGAATAGACACTCCTGGTCAGTATCTTGTTCACTGAGCAGAACATACAAACTTCATTGCAAACAACACTGAAAAACTGTCACTGCACAAAACATTCACCAGCTAATGCTGCTCCATCTTTGGAGCAAGCAAGAAACAGACATGATATGACTACTTTCCACACTGACAATGTACAACATTCCAGGCATGTGTCACAGTATTGTAGTTGAATATTTATACCACAGAAAATACTAAATTCATAAGAAATACATCCTTTTCCTTCTAGGTCAGGTAGTCATCTGTCCACTTGGTTGCAGTCAGCCATGGTAACCTCTCCCTCTATTGCTTGACAAAACACATCTTTTTCAAGATTGAGAGGATCTTTAGGAAGGGCACTTTCACTCTCTTGTAACAACTTCAGTGACCACAAAGTGGCAGGTATAACAGGCAGTATTGAATGTCATTGGCAGATCCCAGATGAGGTCATACTATCTGTAACAGCTGTGCCAGGGCTGAACATTCTTACACTTGGTTTATACAGCAGCACCAAATTCTTCCTTCAGCAGTCTGGACCTTTTATGAGACATATCCAGTGACTTTTACAGCTCATGAGAGCAGTCAGTTTGGCTCAGCATTTAATTACTTATTGCAGCAATACAAAGAAAATCCAGGTAGATGACAACAATGCCTGTCCCTGCTTACAATCCCTATGCCTCAGCTTTCTCAAAGTCAGGCTCATTGTGGCATATCTTGAAAAAGCATCCCTGGAATAGTTTAGCTGACGTAACTCCAGTAGGTGCATGTAAATGAAACAGAATAATGAGTAATTTAAGAGAACATTTACCTAGCCTTCTGCAGAAAATTATTTTAAGGCAGCTATAATCTGTTTGGCTTGTTTAGAAATGACATGGCTTATTAAGGAGAAGGAAAAAGAAAATTTGCCTAGCAAGGTAATACAGTAAATGTTGACCTTCTTAGTTTCTAGCAACACGTCTTTATCATTACTGTTACTGAACATACCAGAGGCTTGACAGCTAGCAAAAATGCACTACAGAAATTATAGCACATCTCCATTGGTAAGTATCACTCGAGGCTTGGAGATAATTTTCAGTTTGTTCTCATCTTTATTAATGAGCACTGCCAGAAGTGTTTCAGTGCTTTCAGTCATCTGGTTGTTGGTCAGTGAATGAAGTACTGACTATATCTGAAGCATGAAAATGCAAATCTTCATCAGAGTTTTTCCACTGATAGTGTTTAATCATACCACCTGATTGGCCCTTCCCTTTTACAAAAATGTCACTTACTGTCTTTGAAGCTGTGTATGGGTTACTGATGCTTTGATGATCAAACGACCTTGGGAGCATTCCTACTGTTGAACTCTTGCTGAGCTTTTCAGGTGACTACCTTTTTGATCTGACCAAATTACCATAATTTGCCACAATGCCAATTTTGTTCATATGTTGCTAAAATTCTATTTGTAAACAAACATAAAACCCTCACTTGGTTCAAAAAGTAGATAGCATTGGAATGAAAGCATGAAGATTTCTCTGTGCTTGCCTGCATCACCATCTACAGTTTGTCAGTCCTCTGTGGCAGCCTCCTGCACAGAGTGCTCACTAGGTACACTCAAAATCACCTTTTCTACCCTGCTTCCCCTTAGGGTCAAGGTCTTCACTTGTTATAGCATCTGAAGTGAAGAAAAATAATAAAGAAGTGAATGTAATTATTTTCTTAAATCACTGACAACACTAAAAGCAGGCCATCATTTTTAATACAATCTCAATCTGTGTGCATACAACACAGCATCTCAGGTGGCTATTTGTAGTACATACACTTAAGTGCAATGCCTCCTATTAGACATTTTCATATTGAGTCCTGAAACAGATTTAAAGCTTTTCCAGCCATGATATGTGTTGAGTTCTGTTCCTATCTTTATAAAACAAAGTAAGAATAAATTGCTCCAATTTTAAAGACAGGCTTATTTGTATATAGTAATTTATTTCTTCTGCAAATTTTAAAGGCTTTGTGATTTTGAAATGTATTCAAGATGGCATGAGCTTGCAAAGTATTATATATATAAATTTAAATCTATCTGTAATTTTGATTCACTGTAAAAATGTAACTGCAAGTATAATCCTTGGTTATAGAAAATATAAACAATTTCTGAGGTCAAGATGCTATAGAAGTAAATCTGACTTTTTAATATAAATTATGAATCAACACTGAGAAAAATACTACCATCTTAATTAACTGCAATAAAAAAGAATGCTAATTAGTGTCTTCGAGAAGGTGTTTTATTTCTTTGGATCTAAGAGAAGGCATTTACTGCTGCAGGATCAAGTGTCTGAACAGACAAGGACAGAGTAGCACCCTAACAAAACAGTTGGAAGTGATCCACAAGACTTTCCCTGTGTATTCTTTTTATGTAAATTTGGAAATCCAGTAAGTATTTTTTTAAATCAGTCTTATTTCAGCAGCATAACATCATAGAGATTGGAACATGTTTTCCCATCTGTTCATTGATCTCTGAAGAAAATTGCACATATAATGAATCACTGAGAACAGGTGCAGAACTTTATCCTCTCAGAACTTAAAAAAAAACAAACCAAAAATAATCTGAAATGTTGTGTGGTGACAGTTCTATAGCACAGAGTGAAGCAATGCAATTGTGAGGAGACCTTAGTCTGCATATGCTGAGGCATACTAAATATTTTTCTCCTTCCTCTGTAACCACAAACACCCCTGGCTTGAGATGTCAAGATGTGTCATCATGTTGCTAAAATATGATGTAACCAAACAGATTTGAGGACCTGAAAGTTTTCCTCTATTCTTGCTATAGTGTGACTTCCATGGTGGTATACTGGAAGAAAGGCACTACAGAAAATAAAAGTAATGACCCTTTATTCATCCCACAACCACAACTTCTTTCCTAAAAACCAGAGAGAGAGAAAGAGAAGGAGAAATAAAATGCAAATCAGAAACAAGCAATTGCACAATACCACTGCTCACCACCTGTGTGGAATATCCCTTTGGCCAGGTCAGGTCAGCTGTCCTGGCCATTCTCCCTCACAGCTTTTTGTGCACTTCCTCACTGGCAGAGCCTGGGACATGAAGAGTCCTTGACTTGGGGTAAGCTCTGCTTGGCAACAACCAAACATCGGTGTGTTATCAACATCATTATCATACTGAATTAAAAACACAGCATTTACTCAGGAGACAGAAGTCATCAGAGTAAGGATGTAAAAACTACCACATGCCAACTTGCAAACATTATGAACATATGTTTTCAAGTAAAGGACTCAAAACAGCACAGAAATCCCCCATCTTTGTTATCCATATTGTGTACATACATGCACAAGTACACATTCACACCACATCAAAACTTTTCCAACAAGACTAGAAAACAGTGAGAAAAGACTGATTCAGTCCCAAGTATTTTGTGAGACAAGAAATCTCTAATTCCTTTAGCATTTGACAAAACTGACAGAAATTATCTCACCACTGGAAATATCACAATTTTCCACCAGACTACTGCAGTATCCAAGAATCTTCTTCCTTACCAAAAATATTGATGAAGGAAAAAAAATGCTCATTATGGGCCCAAATCTTAACTAAAAGTGTGACCCCCATGAACAATGCACACTGAACTCTATATTAAGGAACAATTAAAAAGAAATAGTCCCTTAACTCACAAAATTTTAGAGGAGTTCACCACAGTTAAGAGTAACAACATAGACTGAGGGCCCTTCCTCTTCTTTTCATGGTTGACTTAATAATCCTGTTTATTGAGCACTGGATCAGAAATAAAATGCCCGGTTGTAAACATATCATCTTAGTTTCCAACAAACAACACAAGTCCTCTGCAGCTAAGAACAATTCAAGGACTTAGAGCTAAAATGAGATTCTTCGGGTTTAGGGACTTTGTGGTTGCTTATTTTTTTTTTTACATTCATTCTCCAGTTGATCAGCTTGTACTGCATCTAGCTCTTGGACCCCCAGCATAAGAAGGATGTCAACCTCTTGGAGCAATCCCAGAGGAAGGCCATGAAGATGATCAGAGAGCTGGAACACCTCTCCTATGAGGATAGGCTGAGAGTGCAGGGGTTGTTCAGCCTGGAGTAGAAAAGGGGAGACCTTAGAGAAGGCTTCTATTTCCTAAAGGGGGCCTGCAGGACAGCTGGAGAGGGAGTTTTTACAAAGATATGTAGTGGTAGGACAAGGGAGAAAGGCTTTAAATTGAAAGAGGGCAGATTTAGATTAGATACTGGGAAGAAATTCTTTACTGTGAGGGTGGTGAGGCTCTGGAGCAGGTTGCCCAGAGAAGTTGTGGATAACACATCCCTGGAAGTGTTCAAGACCAGGTTGGACAGGGCTTTGAGCAATCTGGTCTAGCAGAAGGTGTCCCTGCCCATGGCAAGGAACTAGATGATCTTTAAGGTCCCTTGCAACCCAAACCATTGCTGGAAGTCCATAACATTTTCCAAAAACTGGGGTTTATATACAATATTACTAAATGTCAATAATTATTTTTAGTTGCATCCATCTCGAGAGTGTTGATGAATGTGTAGTACCATGTGAAATTAAAATTTACTTCTGAGTTCTTCTACACTTAATTGCAATGAAAAAATAGACCGTGGGAAACCCCCACATTACTATATTTACTCCTTTAGATCAGTACAGTAAGGGAAGTGACCAGCTTAGTAACACTACAATGCCCTATCTAGGTTAGTATGCATTACAGTGTGAAAGAGATCTATTGCTTTTCGTGGGTAAAACAGGAGACAGGGAATCAGAGTTCCCACCCTCTTCTGCAGCTCATCAGGTTACTTATACCACATTTTCAAAGTTAATAATTTTGAAACCCAAAGCTTGAGCCTCGAGAAATAAAAGTTGACAAAAGATAATGATATTTGTACATCACAGATAAAGCTACACTTCTCACACCAAGTTCACAAACATTTTTCTTCTATGTGTCAGAACCATTCTGAAAATAGGGAGCAGCAAAATTAGTTTCTACAAAATATTACCCACCCCTAAACAACATAACTTAAGCTTTGCCCAGTTTATCTTTAGAGTAGGTAGGGGTTGTTATCTCACCTACCTATTGCAACATGTTAGGATAATAATGTTTCTTTAAAAAGGAATCGATGTATCTTGGTACATTAACATATTGTAGTAAGTATAGCAAAAGGTGTCTTCTTATGCTCTCAAGAAATGGCATGGTCTTTTATAACAGAATGTATTTTCTTTCAAATAAGAGTAAAAAAATGTGAATTTTTCTCCATTATGAAGAAAAAGATTTATTCATTATAAATCCTCCTTCAATTTGGTTAAAACAACATGAAATTGCTATGTAAATAAACAGTAAATGTTAAATCTCACAAAGTACTGCCATAGTTTAGCCCTATACACTATTAGGACAAGTTGTTGATAGTTGTGGAAATCAGAAAATTTAGCATATCTGGAACAGATAGAAAGAAATCAGCGCCAGATTTTCACTATTTTGCACTCTCCATGTACTGTCATTGCTATTGATTTGTCTGTACATAGGAAAAAATATACTAAGACATAAAATGGATCCTTGTCCTTTATTAACAAATTACTCATCGTAGAGTGCTATCAGTGAAAATACACAGACCATTGATGTCTTCTAAATCATTTTAAACAGCACTAAAATTTGTCATGAAGGAACTTTATTTAGGTAAGCAAAAGTTTCTTGTGTATAACTATCAATAATATATTATCATATTCTGTAACAAATCCTAATCTCAACTCTAAGCAAGGAATACTACGGTTTTCAATATTTAATTAAGATGCTTCTTCTAAAAGCTTAAGTGAAACCATCTAATTAAAAAAATGCTAATGTGGAGGTATAGAGTTTCCTTTTCAAAGTGATGTGTCTTATTCCTTCTTCTACCTCTTTCTGGTTTGGTTTTGGTTTTTGAAGACAGACAATACCTCACCAGTATAACCTTTAGTGCTATGAATAAAATATTTGAAATGCCACCATGCAGACAAAAGTATAAGTTAGGGGATAATTAGGTGATATAAACTAGAAGTGGTTCAACAGCAAGTCAAAATGAGTATTTTGCTGGACACCATCAGTTTTAAAATAATAGGTTTTATTCTTCATCCTAATACAATCAGTTTGTTTTAAGAGTGGATTCTATTCGTTAATTTTTTTAATGACAAAAGTCACAGACATTTTACTTGGCTTTATTTTTGGTACTGAAAAAAAAGTAGCAGCTGAGGGAAATTACAGGGACATAACACTGATTTGTTCTGGCATTGTTTATATAAAGCACCAAACATATACAGAACTCTGTTACTACACATAAAACCAGATTAACGTCCCTATTCACAATAGGCTACTATTTAAAAAAAAATACAGCAAAATTTTAAGCCTGAAAGAGCTTACAATATAGTCTGAAACAAAATTAAAAACTCTAGATTGGAGTAGGGGGAAATAAAAGAAGTACATCAGGGAGGATCTGTGCTCCTACTTTAAATATTAGGCTACATGGAAACCGAACTTAGAGCAGAGGTTCCAAAATCCATCTGAAAATTTAAGTGTACTAAAAGAGATTTCAGTCCTAAAGAGTTAAAAACTTAAATATACATTCATTCCTATCAACACCTAACAAAACATCACTGTTCTTCTGATTGTCAGTTATAACGATTAGCAGTTTAGTACTACAGAAGCAGCAATTATAGATGCTCATAAAATATATACAGTAGCTTCCCTTTTTTCTGTAGTAGTATGAAAAATTCCACCAATACAGTAATGCAACTGTTGCTTACTTTTATAAGCTCTTCTGTTTTATATACACTAAGAAACCACTTCAGTATACCTTTGCTGTACCAAAATATCACTAAATGGAAGCACACATATTTAACAGGCGTCTTTTATCTGCAGCAAACCCTAAACGTTTCAAGATGAGACTCACTAGGCAGTGAGATTCTACTTTCACACGCAGCAGGAGCTTCGGGACAGAACTTGATAAAACTCACACACCTGCGTGAGGGACCTTTACGATACCTACTAAAGCTCACCATCCCCTGCGCGCCCTCTGGACCTCGGCTTCTCTCCCTGCGCATCCCGAGGTGGGGACGGGACAATTTTCCTCCGGCCGTGCGGGGCCGGGCTCTGACTCCCGTCCCCTTTCACGCGGAACCCCGAGCGTTTTCCAGCCCTTCGTTCCTTACGGCGCCGCACGCAGCCCCGTGCGAGCCATCGCCCCTGCCCGTGAAGGTGCGCTTCCCTGCCTCTGGCATACCGCCGGAGGAAGGAAAACCCTGCCCACGGAGATGTTCGGTACCTCTCAGGACACCCAGAGGCAGAAAAAGCCAGATGGAAGGAAGCCACAGGAGTGAGGGGCGCACACCTCCCCCGTACCCCCAGGTTTGCGGGGCGCTCACTCACGCGGGGCGCCGTGGGATGCCGGCCGCCTCGTCGCCCTCGGCCGCCGCCTCCTCCCCGATGTCGGGCAGGGTGATGAGAAGCCCCTTGGCCGCCGCCCGCCCCCCGAGCTCCTTGTCCGCCTCGCTGNGGGGCCGGCGAGGCGCGGCGCAGCCTGGAGACAAGGGCGCCCGCCCCCAGGGCCGCCGCCTTCATGGCAGGGCGGGACGGGAGCCCCTTCCCGGCGCCGCAAGCCCTGTGGAGGGGCCGGCGGCCTCCGGTGGGAGCTCCCCGCTGCCTGCGGCCCGACAGGCGTTGCTAAGCGAAACAAACCCCGCCGGGCACGCACCGCCCTGGGCGGGGAGCACCGCGCCGGCGGAAGGCCCGAGAGCAGCCCCGATCTGCCTGCGCACCTGCGGGGCGCCGGGCAGCAACCTGCTGCGGCCGGCGAGCCGCTCAGACAAAGCGTGGCGTTTCCCCTCCAGTTAGAATCCCAGCTCATATTAAGGGGCAAAAAGGAAGCCCACCTGCCAGGGCAGCAGGGCCCTCTTCACACATCTGTGCATAGGAAGCGCTTAACAGAAGTGCGGAGTGAGCGCGACCCAACCCAGCACATCTTTATCGCCACGCCAGGCAGACGCAGAAAGGAGCTGTGTGGAAGCAACAACTCACGTGCTTTTAAAGATGCTCCCAACCCTCCTAGGCAGTTTGGAGAGCACTAGAGGGTGTCAGTGGCACAAGCCAGACAGCTGAGGGCACAGGAGTGGGGCATAATAAACTTTGCCTTAGCTTTCCAACATTGGGCTGTCTGCCTGGGTGAAGAAAAATGTGACCGCACCAGCAGCAGTTCGGGAACGCTGTAATGCTTGGTATTATGGACAAGGCAAACATTGTGCCACCTCATGAACACGACAGGTCACGTGGCCCTTGGAGTGCCCAAAAGAACAGCACAGGCTGAAAGTTAGACCAGTTGCTTTAGCCCCAGCACCACAAATCAATCAACTAGTTGTACTATCGATTTTAAGCTGGCAGCTGTTGGTCCACAACAACTAAGGGTACAAAGTGAGGAATTTTATCCCTGCCTTAGCTTCCTAGCACATCAAGAAGTGCAATGAGCCAGCAGAGAGAGCACACAGAACACCAAGTAGAGGACTGAGATTTGTAACTGGGGTATTCCTGGCCTTTTTCTTACAAACCGGAATAAATATGTTCTAACAAAACCTTATGGAATAGGTGCACTTAAATCTAACAGCAGCACAATCTGAATTTATTCCTACCATGGTAAAAAGCCCTGACTGAGCCACAGTGATAGTAGCATAATTGAGCTCATTGGTGGGTAGTGTATTTATCTCAGCTATATATCTGAACATCACCGTCTGTAACTTGTTCATTACTCCCTGTGTCCTGGTTCTGGACCAGCTTAATGTTTGCAGTAGCAAGAAGGGGCATGGCTAGGACCCTGAGGTTATTCTATATCACCTCACATTGAGCACAAGGGGCAGGGGCCCTTTCTGTTTCACGTGGTAAGAACTCAAAAGTGAATCGATCACCTCTCTTGTACACTCTGTTACTAATATTGTTCATGTTACTGTTTGGTTTTTGTTTCATTGCTTTTCCAAGTGAATTGTTGTTATCTCAACCCATGATCTTTACCTTTTGTGCCTCCAGTTCTGCTCTCCAGCCTGCCAGGGGGAGGGAGGAGTGAGTGAGCAGCACATGGTTTAGAACACTAAATTGGGAAATACTATTCCTAAACCATGACACCCTGTCATTCAAGATCTGCAGAAACAGTCAGGTTCCACTCCAAATCTCCAGACCTGAGCATTCTGATTCACTCAAGTTCTTTACATATTCTGTTTTCAATACAAGTGGCTCCTCTTTAGTCCTACGTAATACCTTTGATATTACAAGTTTGGAACTACTTTTCATTTATTTGGTGTTCAACTCATCAGCAAATCAGCATAATATAATCTGATGCTGCCCACTGCAAAGAGACTGCCCAGCTCAGACACAGACTGCGAATCCTGAAAGCACTTACAGCTCTTAGCCATGGTAAGCCCACTTATTTAGTCTCAATAAAATTGTCAAATCTACAGGTACAGAGCAGAAGTAGATAATTTTCCGAAAAACAGGAAAAATTTATAGGAAAATTTTAGGTCATGTATAACTGATGATTACGACTGGTCCTGTGATTTTGTGCCTTTTTTTATACATTATGAACCTTTTTTTTATTTTATACATTGTGAACCTTTATAATGTCTTTTACTGTGGTAAATTATTTTAAACTGAATCTAGGTACTAAAATAACTGTTCATCATATTTTTATAATTTTAAGGGATTTTTCATTCATCACCAAGTACTTCTTGTTTGTATTCCTGGCTGTATTACAAAACTAAGCATTCGTAACTTTTTTTTTTGCTATCCTGAAACCAATTTTGGGGGCTTCTGTAGTAACTAGAAAAATCTTTAAGAATTTAGACATACTGTCATTTGTCAGGCTCTAAGGGTGAGAAAAGACCAAATGATAATCTAGTCTGACCTCTTGTATCTCATTTCACTGTAGCATTTCTCCATGCATTCTCTTCATCTTTATGTCATTTTTAATATCCATGCGAGCTACTAGCATTTTCTAAACAATTTATGTTGATGTGGAAGGAGAAATTCTGCTGCTATGTGTCATTGCAGATTTAGGATAGGAACCCTGCCACATGTTAGTCTTTAAATAAGAGAAAGAACAATTGACATGGTGCATACCTGGCACACCATAATTACCAACTTGCCTCCTCAATTTTCATGGCCTAAGCATGAAGAAAGAATTTGTCACTTCACCTGAAAAGGTCAGAAAGATGAGATGAAAGCATCACAATGGGGATAATCGTATTACTGTAATTAGGGAATCATCATCTATCACTTCAGCTGTAAACAAAGCCTGTTTTGTTTTCACTCAGGACTTCCCAAGCAAGTGAAGACATCTGCACCCCCTTCACTATTCCAGTGCATGAAAAATCTTATTTCAGTAATAATTTGTCTTGTTTATGTTTTTTATCATCATGGGACATAGGAAACTTTTTTAAATCCAATGTTTTTCAACCATACATATAGCAAATAATGAGAAAATCTGTTTAAAATGTTAAGTGCAGAACTGTTTTCTAAAGCAGTAAAACAGCATTCTTGTAGCAATAGTGGTATTGAAGTTGAGGGAAATGCTAGGGGAAAAAAGCAATTTAAAAATATTCCTGAGCTATTGAAGGATCACAGACCTACTAAAAGCTGACAAAGTTTTAAAAGGTCCTTGAAGCAGTAATTAAATATTAACAAAAGTATCCAAACGACTTCCTTGTGTCTAATTTACAATAACTTGTGCTCAGACTCACCATCACATTTTCGCCAATGCTAAACATTATAAACACCCTTGCAAAGCACATTTTGCTCAGTCTCAGCTCTCTCTCCAGATCAAGCTCTTAGCCCATATGTTTGAACCTCAATGCCCTGGCAATTGCCATCTAGCCCACATTTCTGTAAAATATGTTCAGGAAAAAGTCAAACTAGCTTAACATGCAAGAAATTAAACTACAGAGTTCTATCTGATTTCTTTATAGTTTTCCTTTTAGCTACCAAAGGCAAAAGTGTGTATAAAAGGAAACAAAAAAATTGAAAATAATCTAGTTTTGAAATTTTTTCCCACTCTACCTCTAACTCTGGTCACAATAATGTTTCTGATACTATTTCAAACTATTTCTTTGTTTTTGTTGCTGTTGTTTTACCAGTAACAAAATTTTTGGTAATGAAATTGCAGTAGCACCACCTTCTCCACAAAGTTGTCTCCTGGTTATATTATAAAAATATCTGTGCCTTTATTAATTTTATACAGGTGCAGCAGCTGTGCTTGGCCATGCTTCACATTGATTTCAAGTTCTGTGTACAGGCCCGCATAGAGTTTTGTGTGCATTCTAAGAATCAAGGTCACATCTCTCAGTGTTAATGTCCTGCCAGCTCTCTGAATTTCACCAGAAAAGAGCAAAAAAATTTTTTTTTTCCTGATACCAAATTTATTACATCAGTTGACTCATCAGCCTGAAAGTCACTTTTTGATAGCAACCATTATTAGCCCCCCCAGAAGGCATAATCACAAAGGTTTTAAAACTCACTTTGAAACTGCTATATTTCTTGGTTTGAATTACAGAAGTAATTCTCTGTGTTACTTACTGTGTTTCACAAGGAAAGCTTTCTAGTTTTAGGCACTGAATCCCCCATCTTTCAAATGCAAAAAGTAGTGTCCACTCTACCTTGTACAAAGAATTTGTTTTTTTATCATTAATGCATTTTCTTTTGTATATCTCCTTAGAGAGTCTATCATTTCCCAGAACATCAGTGATTCTCACTGCTTTTCAGAATTTCTACTACATTTTTAATACCCTGATTGAAGGTACTATCCACCATGATCCCTTTTAATGTCACTTCAGTGCAGCTGAATTAAAATATCAGCAAAAACATTAACATAAACAAATAAATTTCAATTATAGTGACTCTTACATATATTTACAGGAAGACAAACCTTTTCAGACCTTCATGAAGGCTTGCCAGTTTTCCAGTGGTAGAAAATATACAATAAAATAACCCCATAATTCAAATCTGTAGTTCAAAAATCAGTGTACTTTACTTTTAGATTTAAGTGCCATCACTAATTGCTGATGAAATGCACTGACTCGTTCTCTCTGTGCTGGCCAGTTCAAGATGCAGCGAGATCTGAACATTCCTCTTCTCAGGTGAAGTGCGTGGTACAGCCTGTAATCTTGGATATCATCAAGAAAGATCAGTATGATGGAGTCCCGACTTTGTTCAACTGCTTGCTGAAGAGCATGATACACCTTGAAACTGAAGCAAAAATAAGACAAAAATCAATGTTTTCTTTTATGTGAAAGAGAAAGAAAAGACAAACAGTTCTTAACAGGCGTCTTAATGTCTATTTTGTGATATACAATGATTATTACTTTTCTTAAATTAGTTGCCTCTAACTAAAAAAAATAAATTCATGCTCTAAAATTATAACCTAAGTCTACTGCCTTGATATAGCCTTGTGTAGCAAAATCCCTTTCTTTACAAGACCACTATATAAGAATGGTGAAAAGACTAATTTAAAGGCAAACAAAAATCATCTTTCGATGCTAGTGGTCTCACTCATTGTTGCCCTTCTTCAAATGTGTAATTTTAAGGAAAGCAATCTGCAAAGCTGGCAGCCTGACTTTTGGAAAAAAAACCCCAATCAAACAAAACAAAACAAAAGACTCCCCCACCAGAAAAACCCAGAAACAAAAAGAAAACCAACAGACCAAACAAACAAAAAAACAACCAACCCCCCCCAAATAAACAACAACAAAAAAAAAAACCCAAACAAATCAAACAAACAAACCAACCACAAAAAACACCTAAGAAAATGCCTAAAACACTGACTTAGATATTCAAATGTACACTGCCATATGTGTGAAACAATTAAATTTATTAGCTTAGGAATTATTCTGAAGTTACAATATATTAGGTAAATATATTGAAGTAGATTTTGTGTGGGTATTTTTCATTAAATGCTATTTTTTATTAAATTACAATTAAAAAAATGATCTTGTTAAAATATCTCTTAAGAAATTTTTCCCCTTACAGATATAATTTTATATCCTACTCACTTTTTACACCAGGGATCCTGTAAGAGGTGTTCTGTCACAACAAAAATAATCTTCCTGCTCATTTTTATGCTGTTAATTGTGGCTTCAAATTCAGATACACCTGCTTCAAAATCCCGTTCTTCTAAACAAAACTTAATTTCAAAGTGGTTATTTTTTTCCAGAGACATGAAATTTTTAGACACCCAATTCTTGTCCTCTCTTGCATGAATAATGTAGGCATCATAATCGTACTGTTCCTGTTGTCTCTCAAATTCTTTAAAACCAAGCATTCGATTGACTAAAATATTCCAGTAGAAAGCTATTCTCCACCCTTCAAAATGGATGGTAAGGACAATAAAAATGAGTAGCGTCACAATAGTGGTAGTGATCATAAAAAGAAGTTTAAACGGAGCACTGTCTTTGCAGGCTGAACTATCAAAATACAAAACCAGACTACCATGGTATTTAGGTGGGGTGTTGCAAATGTACTGGGACCTCAATCCAGGTATATCTGCTTGGGTCTCATTAAGCCAATCAGCAAACCAAGCCATGCTTTCACAGGTACAATCAAAGGGATTGGAATCCATCTCTAGTTTTCTCAAGCTCCTGAAAGGCGTGCCAAATACTTTTTCTTCAACTGAGGTTATCAGATTTTTCTGAAGATTCAATGAATTCAGAGAGGCTTGGTCATCAAACAGATTTGCTGGAAGCAAATTCAAATTATTCGATCCTAAATCCAAGTGTTTTAATTGAAACAGACCCTTGAAAACCTGAACTGGAATTTCATCAAGTCCATTTGATTTTAAATTAAGAATTCGCAAATTTGGAAGACCTTTTAAGAAAAGAACAGGGCCGTCCGGATTTGCATGTTTCCAAAGCCGGGCTAAATTATTGTGCTGCAAATCCAGGATGTCAAGTTTGTCAAGTCCATCAAACAAGTCTTCTTTTATGTTTGCTATGTTGTTATTGCTGATGTCCAGGACAGTCAGGTTGCGTAGAGGATGAAAAGGTGAAGGATAAAGTGCCAGATTACTGCAGCCCACCTTCCTCAGCATCAGTTTTCTAAGGCTTGGTACAAAAATGAATGATTCACTTTGCAAAGTCAAGTTTTTATTATAAGAAAGATAAATATCTTGTATGTTATTGAGACCTTTAAACTCATGACCTGTAAGCTGTTGATTAATTTCATTGAGACCAAGATGAAGAGTTTTCAGGTGTCCCAGGGAAGAAAATGCCCCACTTTCTATTGTAGAGATTCTGGTTTTTGTGAGGTTGAGAACCTGTAAGCTAGAATTAGCAAGTGATGAAAACGTTTTATTAGTTATTCTTTGTAAGTTTATGTTGCAGTTGCAGAGACTCAGATATTTAAGGTTATTCAGACCTGTGAACATATTAGCAGTAATTCCTGGAAAATTGTTATTATCCATTATAAGGTACTTCAGGTGGTATAGCCAATGAAAAGAAAAATCTTGAATTTTCCCAGTAAGTGAGTTTATGAGATTCAAATATTTAAGGCTGGATAATCCATAAAATAAACGTGAAGATATATGAATATTGTTAAGCTTCAGGTTTAAGTATTGTAAACTTGAAAGCCACTGAAATGAGTCATCTTCTATGACAGAGAGAGAATTTTGGGAAAGGTTTAAAATGGTAAGATTTGTTCCTTGCAGTCCCTGGAAAGTTGACTTGTCAATGTAGGAAAGTTTCACATGGCTCAGTGAGAGGTTTCGAATCACTGTGTTTGATAATTCTGTACAAAGTTTCTTTGTACGATTTTCACCAAGTTCAACATTGTTCAGTACGAGGCCAAACAGATTTCCAATTGTATGGAAACATCCCGTATGAAACTGAAAGGACAAGAAAAAAAAAGTCTTGAGCTAAATAAGGGGATTATGTAAGAAAGTTGACCAATAAAATGAAAACTTGGAAAGGTTTTCAAATGAGATTTTCAAGCAGAATAGAACTCCTACACCCAGACTGATTCACAGCCAAGTTCAGACAAACACTTTTCGGAGTTTACACTTCTTGTGACAATAGTTCTATCATTTATAACAGGATGATCATAAATCTGAGTTATCTAATTATTTTAGAAGAAGATAGATAGATAGATAGGCTTAGTGAGATGCAAGGTTGCATCCAACGACCAAAACTCCTTCTCTAGAAGTATCTTAAAATTTTTTATATCTTTCTTCAGCTTTCTTTTATTGGTACCTGCTAGGTATACTAATTTACCAGTTATTAGGTCTGCAGACAGACAAGAAGCCCAGTTTCTCTGTGCAAGCCAAAGCCACTATGAAATCTAATACTACACACTTGCTTTCACAATATGGATCACAAGCTTTTATCATAGTGCTGGTCCCTCATCTTGATTAAGATATCAGCTGAGGGATTAAATACTCCATTTTTCAGAATGATTCAAATGCATAAGGCTGCTTTTTAGATAGCAGTACTGTAAAACCAGAGCAGCTGAAAGTGGCACAAAGTAGAAATGCCCAAGGAGTAGAGCCATTTACTCATCCACACCCTGCCCCCTTGTGCCAGAACAGCCCTACATGCAGTCACACAGTGAAGCAGGTAGGGAACCAGTGTGACTGCAAGCTAACCGAGCCAAAACACCTGTAGAGTTTCCCCAGTGATCCAGCACATGGCCTCATAAAAGCTGGTACCAGAAAGAGGGAGGGAGGAAGCAGCCAAGCAAAAGAGGATGGTGGGATTCACTCTTAGCACTGATACAAACTTATACCACCTTAAAATATTCTTGTAGGTTCAATGCACACATTTTTAGAGATCAGTCAACTAGGAAACAAAGCAAAAGAAATAAACAAAAACCAAACGAACCACAGAAATTCAATGCATATTCAGTTTTCGTATGCTGCGAGTCAACCAGTTTAGAATTGCCATACTTACCATCACTCTTGAAAGAATCGTAACACTGAGAAGCAGGTCAGAGAGCACAGTGAGGTAGATGGAAGACAAAGCACCCATGTGGGCTGTTTTTAGAGGAGTGAGTATATGTTTCTGGAATGATTATTCCTCTGGGGTTCCCATAGCCACAAGCTGAATGCTCTCTTTGATTAACTGGGAAGTGAAACCTAGATTGTATAACCAGACTTGCATAGTACCACACTTTTTACCCACTTAGAAAGTGTGTCAGCCCTTCACCTTCAGCACGTGCAAAAAATGTTCTGCACAGAAAATACCTGGTAAGGATTCTTAGAGCATCTCCATTTAGGTCTTGCTTGAGACCTCTGATCTATGTGGAACCAGCCTACATGAAACCAGCCTGTGCCGATTTCAGTGGCAAAACAATAATTCTGTAAATCACTGCTGGAGGTCGGGAGTAATGCTGTATAAAATAGAATGGGTTTTGGACCTCAGTGGATTAAAATTGTTATGTAAATGCCGTACAACCATAAACAGTAAATCCAGATAGTTCCATTTTATACTTACGCCTGTTGAATTTCTTTTGAAATGCTTCCTACCTCTTTTAGTGGATTTGATGACAAATCAAGACTACTCAATGAGGTGTTGCTAAGAAAACTGAAGTCTTCTTTTTTCAACTCAGTGATTTGGTTGCTACCCAACATGAGCTCATGGAGTTTCTCCAACTGTTGCTCCAATCCTAAATTGGCTGACTTCAAAGAATTATGAGATAGGTCCAAAATATTCAAGTTCTGGAGAGAAGATGCAAGGAAAAAAAAGTATAAAATTATTTTTTTATTTTTATGTAATACAGAAAAAAATTTAGAAATATTTCATTAGAGTATAACTGATTAGAAATTAGTTGCAATACTACACTTAAAATTAATTTGCAATAGAGAAATGGCAGCTTTCAAGCTCCTGCTGGAAGAAGTATTCTGAATCTTTCACACCAGTAACTTTCATGGTATTACTCTGCTAAAGTATCTACTGCAAACCAAAGCAGATTTAGTTAAAGTTCCTTAATTCACTGAAGGCCCTCCTGCCTCAGATAAAGTGATAAATGCAAAAGCCTACACCTGGCTACAGTCACAACTATTGCAGCATTAAACATTGCATTCTGTGCTTTTTCAGCGTGGTCCAGCCCCGTAAACGGAATGAGGAAGGTGAAGTTCCCAGCATGGAAGCTGGCTGCACTCACTTGTATTTAGTTGTGTCAGCAGTCCTACAATGCATGCAAGTACATTTTATGTAACTGAACTGGAATACTGAGTTTAGCAGAAAAGTTCAGACATACTCAAAACCACATGCACGCTTACTGGAACAGTGAGTGACAATTAGTACCTACATATTGTCTTTACATTTTTTTGTCCTTAGGCTCTTCCTTTGGCATGATTCCTGCCTGGTGCAAAGACAGTGAAAGAGTCCTTTCCTGCTTTCTGTGGTAGTTCCCCAACCTCTGCTACAGACAAGAATATTTAACCACATGTAAACTACCAGAGAAAGCACAGATACAATAAAAACATTTTTACTCTTTCTCAAATCTTAAAGTCCTGAGAGATACTACATTCAGCCTAAGCACTGGCCTTCCTGGTTTGAATACTTAAACCTCAACCTTGAGAATTTAGTCTGCCAGCTACCCAGGCAGCTCTGATTCCACACCATCCACTTCATTGCTATTCTCATCATCTGCTGCTGCTATTTGCTCAGCACGTATCCTGCATGGAGAGGTGCTTCAAAGGGATGTAATACAGCAAAAGGAATTGAGAGCATTGACTCACAAAGATGACTGAGACTCCAACATGCTGTAACAGAAGAAGTCACAAGGCCTCTTCTTCAGCAAAAATCAGTGAAAGATTATATGTTGGGTATTTTGAGATACCAAGGCAGCAGTTCTGTATATACACTGGAAAATACAGCAAATTCCCCATTTATACTTTATTTATGTGAAAAGGTGCATTTCTAACTCTTACCTTCAGGGTTTTGAAAGGATCATTTTTTATATTTAGTCTGTTGTATCCTAGATTGAGCTCAGTCAGGTTGGTGCAGGAAGCAAAGACTCTGTCAGGGAGCTTATACAATTCATTATGTTCTAACTTCAGAATCTGCAGCAGGGGCACATTTTGGCACAATTCTGGTTGCAGTTTAGAGATGCTGTTGTAGCCTGCATTCAAGTAAACCAGCTGGCTGTACCTGGTCAGATTTGCAGGACCTAGCTGTCTTAGCTGATTATGAGAAATGTCCAAACTAGTTATATTGTTTGGAAGATCAGAGGGAATTTGAGTCAGCTTTAGGTGACTGCAGTCAGCCATTTCATTTTGGATATGACATTGCTTTTCAGCTGATGCACACAGACAGAAGACAAACACCAGTCTGACATACGAGCTGCTCCACCAAATAGTGTTTCGCATCATTCTATCTGCAAAGGCAAAATGAACATTGCAAATTACAATCATTTTGACACGACTTGCATCTTCAACTGAAGGCTAAGCAAGCAAGGCTTAAAAAATATGTCATTTCATAGTGAGCAAACAGTCTATGTTTTTAACCCATTATTTTTTTTCTGCATTCATTTCTGCAGAAGTTATGTCTAATAATCTCCCTAAATAAATACTTTTATTTAGAAACAACAATATTGCCTTACATAAAAATATGTATGTTCAAAAAGCTACCAACTTTATCTATTATTGATGAAAATTTCCAATTGCTTTCTCTTTTCTGATTAATTTTGCATTGCTTTAACATTCATAAAATACAGTACGACAAATTGCACATAAGCCTCTCGATGTTAGTAATTTATCTCTGAGCTTAATTACATGTAAAACATTTATAGTTATATGCAGTAAAAATATATAATATACCACTTCTTTCTTTCACTGTTCTTGCCAGTTTTTATTTTACAAGTCAATCACACAAAATTCTAATTGTCCTTCCATCTTATACAGAAAGAAAGAATACCAGGCTATAGAAACATATATGAGAAAGTAAGAACACACAAAAAAAATCAGTACCAACCTAATCAGAGAAAGAAATGGAGAACAGCCAAGGTGCAGAGAAGACACTGCCCATAGATCCAATATATTTATCCAAATACTTTCAGAAAAACTTACAGATTTAAGAATTTATATATTCCACCCCATATCTTTTGGTCATTTAGACTAGGATATCAACATTGAAACTCTAATTTTCAATGGCTCTACCTGTTTTGTCATTACATTTCTAATGAATCTTAGGCTTTTTCATATTTTGTTCATTTTCCATTTAGTAGCCATTAGATCTAAATTCACCTGGTGATCTTGTAATGAAACTTTACTGCACAAGGAAGAAAATTAATTCCATATAAATTCTGACCAGAACAGAGCTGTAAGAGCTAGTTTTCTGAGTCACAGAGCTTGTCTAATTAAATGGCACTTCTTCTAATCAAAAGAAGAGTCCTCTGTATCTTCCATAATATTCTCTACAGAATTAATTTTTAGTCGAGGGAGAACATACTTTGTGAGTGCTTGCCAGAACATTTTTTTTCATGCTTAGGCAGAGGAGAGTAAGCTTAGGTTCATGTCTTCCATTTTTTCTTTTTCAAAAAATAGAAAGCTTCTGCTTTCAACCCTGGTGCTTAAAGTGTCTCCACAGTCTTGATACACACATATCTGTATGGCCTTCTGCCAACAAACTTGGAACCTACCTACCAACCTCAATTTACTCAATTTTGAGTTCAGTCTCAGCAGGATGGGCTCCCAGGCAGAGAAGGCTATTAGTGCCTCAGTACAGAACAGGTTATAGATGGGAATAAACCTGCATAGACTTAACAGGCAGCTAGAAGAGCTTCTCAAAAGACTAACTCATGGGAATTGTGAGCTTTCTTACTTCTACAGCTCCCATTTTCCTTTGCTAGGAACCTGTGTTTAAATAATATGATTGAGCTTTGAGAACATAGAGTATTGCACTTTAGAAACAATGAAACAAGAAATGAGAAGAGAAATTAAACCAGCATAGAATAAGCAATTAAACCATCTGTATAGAAAAAAAGAAAAATTCTTCATAACTGACATTTGCTAAAGAGACACATTTTCACTAGCATAAAAAAACACTCTAAGGAATTGACACTGCAACCTGCAGCCAAAGAGGAGCTTAGCAGGTCAGACCCCAGCAGAGTTTGACTCCATAGCTGACCTGCCTTTTCAGAGGGCATGCATTAGGACTGCTCCAGTGACAAAAAGTCGCATTATAGTGACCAGAGGGGAAACTCATGGCTGCCTTTTTGGGAGCAACCTGGCCATCTAAGGAGAGACATTTGTATAATTCAGTGGGAGTGGGGATACAAGCAAGGGATAGAGGGACATAAAACATTGCAAAGGCACACACAATGACTACAAATGATGGTTTAAAATAAACCTTAATGAAAAACAATTCCCTGCTGGGTACTGCATGTCAGGCTGACCCACATCCTGCAGCTCTCATAGCCTGGCTCTCCACTCATCTGCCACTGGTTAATGGGGAAGAGGAGTGGACAGCAGACTCTTGGTCCTGCAGACAGCCTGGCCTGCTACAGCTGCTGCCAAACACAGCACCTCCTGTAGCTCAGGAAAATAAAGGACCACTTGTCCCACCTCTTTCCTCTGCACCCCAACTGCTGGAAACACTAAGGAAAACCAAAGGGAAGCTTATCTCTGACAGAAGCTTGCATCCTGGTCTGCATCATTCTCAGGGATTGTTTTAGGATGAAGAGACAGCTGCTGGGTTCTGCAGCAATTGTTGCCAGCTCACCTTTAAGTTTGAAAGGCAGAAGAAATGTAC
Source organism: Promerops cafer (assembly GCA_013398275.1). Classification (NCBI taxonomy): domain Eukaryota; kingdom Metazoa; phylum Chordata; class Aves; order Passeriformes; family Nectariniidae; genus Promerops; species Promerops cafer. The sequence goes on along the minus strand of VZSE01004322.1, from coordinate 762,688 downwards.
TGCACAATCACAAAACAGCTTCTTTAGCTGACTTCCAGTGAGGCCCAATGGGCTGCCTTTTCCTGGTTTTTTCATTGCAAGAAATCTGGAACCAGCTTTAGGTGTTATAGCTTTGTCTGGGGGTCCAGTGAAGAAAGCACATACCCATTATCAAACTTCAGGGACAGGGTTTCAGATGGGCAAAAGAAAGAAATACAGTTTAAACATTATGAGCGAGAACTTTAAAAACTGGCACTGACTTTGCTAACTTGCAAGTGAAGAGAAATCCAGGATCAAGGAAATCACCCAAACTCCTGAGCAGCACTTTGCCTTTGCACCTGGATATTCACATTTATTACTATGAAGTGAAGAATTTTACCGACTCACCTCTGCGGGCTTTATCCCCTTCTGTCTGGAAGCATCCCACCTCTGCACTAGTTTCTCAGCACACCAAAACCGTGAGGAAACGCGGCCCAGCGCCGGAAGAAGTGAAACCGAAAGCGTGGCCAGGCGCGGCAGGGAAGCGGGGAGCGGCGGGGCCGGCTCCGCCAGCCGGCGGGGCGAGCGTCCCCAGGCAGATGGGTCCCCCATCCGCGCCGAAGCCTCCGGAGATGAAGGGTTTCAGAGGTGCTGAGGGTGGAGATGACAGCTCCTAACCTCACAGCTGGGCTGCTGCTTGCGGTTGCTGACCACAAGCAAACCGGCTAAACACACAGATTTGTCACAAATGAGCAGCAGCATCGCACGATCCTATTTAAAACTCAGTTACAATTTATTCCTGGCTATTCCCAGTGTCTCTGAAAATCCTCAAGGGCATATCCCAAAAGCCGATATCCTGACCGACAGATTACTGACATAGGAATACTAGTTTTTCAAGTAGAAACAGCAACAATGTTTCCTACAGAGCCATGTACAGTATTTCTTTTAAAAGGGAATTTGATTATGTGAGATAGTAATATATTTAATTTCGAATAGAGAAAATAAAATATTTTGTATTAAAAAAAAAAAAAGCCAATAAATTGTTTTTAAAAGTCCAAGTTAAAGCTGCAGGTACAGCTTTCAGATGTGTGTCCTTTTCATACTGTTTGTGAATCTGTGTGTCCCTGCTTTCCAAAGGACCTGACCATCAGTTTCCTGGAGGGGACTTTCTCAGTACCAGCTTCTGGACATGACAAGAAGTGCTATTGCTTCAACTACATTGGCATTCATGAACATTCTGCAGAACTGATCCTGCTCTATGTAGGACACACCCACAGCTGTGGTCACCTGGCATTTTTAACTAGTGAAGACTGGGTAGCTACAGACTAACCCAGAAAAGAGTAAAGTTGGGCTTTAATTCTTCATTGGAAGTGCTTGAAATTATAACCTGCAGCAATGTGCTAACTGCCTGCCCATCAGGAGCTCTGGGGAGGGAGGGGGCTTGTGCTGGTTTTTCTACCCTAAATCTGGGACTACCAACAGATTTGCTGAGGAGGAGGCTGGCTGGGAGATGGGCTGGATAACAAAGAGATTGAGGCCCTTAGTTCCTACTTCTATTCTCTGAATTCTTTCAGCAATTGCCAAATAGAAAATAATTTTTATTCTTGGAATTGGGACACAAACTGAGACCAGAACCAAGATCCTTTGGAGCTGAAAGGCTCTAAAGCCTTTCATTCCCATTTCACGGTTAAACCTTGATCCTCCCTTTCCTCTTGGTGTGGGAAGAGTAAATTTCTGTTCCATGCTGTCCAGTGTGTTCCTGTCAGGATAAGGTTATTTGATCAGAAGCACAGCCAGCTGAAGTTACGTGAAGTTAAACTGAAGAGGATTTTTGCTTTGTGTGTTGCAATTCTGCTCCTTTAGAACACAGAACATCCCATTGATGGTAAGAAACAATAATTAACAACCTTTGCAGATCACTATTCCAGCACAGCAATACTCTCAGATATTTTATCTCTCCCTACATCATACTCATAACTACAGATAAAATGTGGTCTTCATCTTACCTCACAATTTATTGCTTCTCAAACCTCTCTTCCCTGTACACATAGGAGATTATTAGGAAGCTACAGTTGTCCCAGGAACAAGAGAGGAAAACCATCTAATGCTGGTGAAGCTGTTAATTTTTTCACTAAGGCTTTTTCAACACTCTAGCCTTACGAAAATAGTGGCTCAGGGAGACAACAGCACATGGGTGGTCAAAATCTTCACTCTTTTGGAACTCTTGCACTGGGGGTAAGAACATTTATTTTAGTACAGACAGTTTCAAAGCAACGAAGCTCTTGTAAACATTTTGCAGTGTAATTTACAAGAGCCAGCAAGACAGTACTGTGCAAGACACACTCTAGGGCATACAGAACCAGTGCAGATTCAGCAAATACAGTTGGTAATCTGAGGCAGGCAACAAAGTGGATACATTTGTGCTTACTTCAGTGATGTGCAATCTCATCAAGTTCCCAAGTTGCTGTGACTCCACTGTGTAGCCTACTTTACCCTATACTTACATTTTCAAGTGCTGGAAAGAACATGGCAGCACACAATGGAGGGCATAGTTAAACAATCCACATGTCCAGAGAATAAATTAGAAAAAAAGCAGCACAAAAATTAGGCAAGGCTCTCACATTGTGGTGAGGGTAAGCTTGAGTGAGGTGGCTCTGAATGGTGACAAAACACAGGCAAAATACTGGAGATGTAGCCATTTCACTTACATGTTTAAGAGCAGAGTAACCAGCTCAAGCTTACCCAGTCTATAAACGCAGGAGGGTGGGGATGTACATGCAGTATCTCACAGAACACTCCCAGGGCTAACATGCCACCAAAACTGAGTCTAGGCAAAAAGGAAGTCTACTGATCTTACCTGATCTTCAGCTACAAAAAAGTGTATTAACTCAGCACATGGCTAATGGGACTTCAGTGTTTTTGTAAACTGCAAGTCACGCTGCAAGCATCAGGGGGAAGACCTAAAATGAGAGAACACATGCAGACACTTTCAATGACTATCAGCCACTCAAAAGGTGAAAGCACCTTTTGTTGTGGTTGGATTCAGACATCCTATGCAGCCATGGACAGGTTCATGGAAACAGAATTTAAAGATGTCTGGAAGTGAGCATAGCTACCAGGAGAAAGAAAGCAGGAAAGAGCAGACCTGAACACTAAAGATCTGAGTCAAGTCTTGAAAAGGGACTTCCTGCAACATCACGGCAGCTAGAAGGGAGGACAGCGTGGCAGAGTTAGCTTGGATCTGCTTCCTGAGACAAGAATAGCTGCTTCTTCTCTTGTGATTACATGAATTTGGCTAAGTTGAACTGTGCTGTTGAAGTATCTAGCAGGTCACTTGACTTTTGGGTGCAATAGTTCCTCTAAGGCTGCTTAGTAAATACTGCTAATTTACAAGTTGTAAAAATTAAATTACATTAGCTTTTTTGTTGACACAAAAGTGGAAAAGATTATGTGAGGATTCACAGGCAGAATATGTTCATTAGCATCCTCCCAAACCTCAAAGACAGAATTTCCTTCCATGAATTTCTTTGTTTAATTCCTCTTGTGGAATAAAAAAAATGTTTGTGAATAAAATCTGGGAACATGACCTGGGCAGGTAGCTGAGAACTCCAGCCATTGTTTGGGATTTAAGCTATATGGTAGCCAGCCAAGAGCAGTGGCTCTGACTGAAGTGTTTGTCACATGGAAGTAACATTCAAAATGCCAGTGAATCTGCAGAGGTAAAGTACAGCTTTGATTCATCAGCTTTGACACTGTGGTGTACACTTTTCTGATGTGTTGCAGTGACTGTAAAGATCACCTGCAACTGCAGAATAGGTCATACTCCCTGAGCAGAACAGGTATCTGAAATATTCTGGCCTGTAAGAGCATTCGCAAAAGCTCATTTCACTACAGTTAGGTTGCTTTACTTAGCCTAGCCAGGAGGCAAATTAGAGAACTGAGAATTCAGCTCTAGGATGGATTCCTGTTCAAACACTACCTCTCCTGTCCTTATTGGGACAGTTACAAGGCAGCCTTTGCCACCCTTTTCACTGCATCTTCCACTGCTCCAGCAAGGATGCATCAGTACTAGCACACATATTATGTCAATGTCTTTACTTTTAATCCAGGGAATTCTAATCCCAAAGAGAGGACCCTGAAGCCAGACAAAGGAGAAGTCACTAACTTTTAAGTTAAACTTTTAGACAGGGTTAGAGAAAGTCAAAATGTTTCACTTCATTATGCCACCATTTTATAAAAGAGGTCCCTCAATATTTCATGTTTGCAGCACTGAATGTATATATAACTATTGCTCTTAAATGTTTTAGCCTTTTTTTCTAATAAAGTAGTAAAGAAGCTAGAATTTAGGACTTAGATATTCTTGTGTTGTGGAAATATTTTTGTACCTCCAAGAACTCTCCCCAAAAGGTGACAGCCTTCCTAAAATCTTGTTCTTATCCAGATTTCTCAATTAAGCATGCATATTAAACATTTTTGATTTGCAATAGTTTCTATTTAACAGCATCTCCCCACAGTATTTAATTGTCTGGTTTCAGAATCCCTTCCTTTTTTGTTGTTCCCCCTTTTTCTGGCACATCGCCACTCATGTTTTCACAGTATATTTCTAACAGGAAATCTATATCCCAATTCAGGTCACCTACAGTGGCTCCCATGCCAAGTTGTTTCACTGTGAACACAGCGAACTTTAATAATAAAGTAGAAATTCCATCATTTGATTTGCAGTCATGCTTGCAACGCAAAGAGCAAACATTAGGACAAGCCTACCACCTTTAGAAATATTTTCCCACTATGCTTTGAAGGCAAAGTAATCCCCAGCTTCTGAAAATAACCTGTATTTTAAAAAGCCACAGCTCTATTTTAGCTTTCCATTTACTGAAATCTCTATCCAGTATCTTTTTGCGTTGATTTTTTTCCTGAGGAATCATTGTGGCCTCAAAGCCCTAAATGCTCAGATTCCCTTTGAGCTCACAGAAGGTAAGATGCACAGAAGTAAATAACTGTGAAAACACAGCCAGATAGCCCACACTTTTTAATTCCTCATCCCCAAGAAGTATTTGGCTGTGCTGACAGCTGACTTCAAATCCAAAATTGCTTCTTTACAATGGCCCAAGCACGTCTTGTCCACACTTATTTTCTAATGTCTCTCATGAAAATATGGAAACAGTAGCAATAAGTTATTCTTTAGGTTGTTTTTTCCTAATGAAAATAAATATATTTTAAAACCTATCAAATTTCAGTGCATTGAAAGGAGGCACTCTCAGCTGCCAGGTATTAAAAAATTTCTAAAGTGTATCACAACAGTTACATGCACGACTTGCTACATCTATCTTCCCTTACAAGGTAGTAAGCAAATCATGAGCATGCTTTTTAATGCAGTGAATATTGATGGTGAACCTTCTGGAAATATCATTGCTTACATGGACTCCACACAGATGATCCTTCTTCTGTGTATTCTACCTAACTATGTGGGATTTTTGGCAATGTTCTGTTTTATTGTGAAGAATTTGAGGATATTAGCACATTGTTCCCAATACAACTTTGTTTAATTTGCCTTCAATTAACTACTAAAATCAACATAATACAATTTTAGTTACAGGTTTGAGGTTGCTGAGCACAAAGAAATTGTAACAGTCCTTATAAAACTAGATTCTGGTATCTGGGGAACAACTACTTGAACAAAGTTTTTGCAGAAGAAATACCAAATAATTTCAGCTTCCTCATTCATGTTAGATTTTATTTTAGTAGTGGTAAAGGTGACCTTAAATGTGACAAATATAACACAAATGTAACAAATATAACACAAAAATTATGAACTCAGCAAAAGTATAGGATGACGTAACAAGATTCAATGTTCTTAAAATAAAACTTTTGTTCTACAGGTGTTTAAAATTTCTATTTTTCATTCTGAATCCAAGTGAACACAACAGCTATTTGAATCCAATCAACAGCTTTTTTAAGTCCATTGTCTACAATGCCATTGTAGCCCTCTCTTTGCAAGACAAACAGAGTGAGTTAGAAAATCATTCACAGAGAAGGAAAAAAAGAAAGATCAACCATAACTGCTAGCAAAAATATCAGGCTTTAACTATAACCTTGTTAGATTGAAATATGAGGTCCTGTGTGTTAGATTATTACCAAATTCCCCTGCAGACCTTAAACATCTGTTGTTTTTCTAAGATTAAGAATGTGAAAACTTTCATCTATAAATAAAGCATGGAACAATATCTTTCAATTCCTTCTCCTAGTCAGAACAAGGGCACAAAAAATAGAGAAGTGTGTCTTATTGTAGCTGGCTAAATAAAATACTAGGTTTAACAGTTGATACACATTTACAATTTCATTTAATTAGTATGTCAAGTCTTATGTAAGTAGTGGAAATATTACTATTATGGACAGAAATTTATCTATTAAAATTTGTGAAATTAATGAAAACATTTTAGAAACAAATTGTAAAGCGCTGGGCTTAATTCAGTGTCTTGAAGCTAGAGACTACTACAATATCTTACTGTATTGCACAAAATGCATTCCTTGAGGTCAGTTTCTTCTTGCCTCCAGCTTATTGCTTTGAGCATACAGAATAAACTTGGAAACATTTGTTTGTAAATACAAATAGGCATTTGCATATAAATATGTTCCCCTGCATGGTAATAGCTCTGCTGTTCTCCATTAGCCATCCTGATAAGTGGATTTAATTACCTGGTGTGCCAGTAACTTGGCTGTAATTTTGAACCAGTGGGGAATTTAATGGAATAACAGCATAACATTCAGACTAATTTGCATTAGGGAAAGTAAAACTGCAGAACAATGTTAAGGAAGTGTGAGTCACTACTCTGTTTAGCACAACTAAAACAGCATGTCTGTAACATTGGAAACTGGCTATCTGTAGGGTTTCTATTTTCTAAAGTATCAGGGGGTGCTTGAGAATAATATAAATGGGCAGTAAAGACAAGAAGAAATCCTGCAGTGTGTTGTGCATCTATGCAAACAACAGAAAATGAGATATAGAGTTTATGCTTTAAAATATGGATCCTTGCTGCAGTAATGAAACTACTCCAGGCACACAGAAACGTAAGAAGCCTAAGGACCAGGGATCAGAACAGAGCATATAGAAAAATTCCATCTAAGACTGGCACCTTGCTCCACAGCAGGTTGCATTGGGTGAATTCTGACCTAATTTACCTCAAGTAAGGATTTATCATTCACTGCTAGAAACACAGGAAATATGCAAGATGACCTGACGATTGAAGGTCACCAGAGAGACTACTTAAATCTGTCTAATTAGTTTTTAATATCCATTTGAAACCTTGTGTTATGCAACCAGTTGCTGATCATTGTTAATTGAAAAAAAGATACTGAGAGCTAGAAAGATTCTGCAAGAGATGATTTTACATTCTGCAGAAAATCTTGCCAAGCAACACAGCCAAATAAAACCTGTAAGTGACAATCCATGTCATTGGGATCTGCTTCCTGCTTTTACAGACAGTCTAGATCAGGAGGATCTGCCAAACATCTGCACAGGCCACTGTCACAGACCAGGAAACACTAACTACAATGTAAGGAACTCCAAACCTGCAGTACAAATTGAAAAGCAAAGAGAATATTGCACAGGAAAAGTGCAGGAGTGAGAACATACATTGACAATGGCAGCATCCCACAATAAGAAAATTTGTTATAGACCTGTCTATAATATGGTACAGGCAAAGAATTATAAGAAAAATTATCACATGAAGCAAGACATTGCCTCCTGTCAATTGATAGCTTGCTTATGGTTTACAGATATTATAAAAAACACTTACCTGGATTGCTGGGTTGCTCAGCAATACAGAGATTAAGGCATTACTTTTTCAGGAAACAAAATCTATTTTTAACAGAAGAATGGGAGATTTTAGAATCCCTGTATTCTATTTCTCCAAAAAGGAGAATGCAAACATGTAACATGTTGGTCTGTTGGTTGTACTAATGTCATTCGCATTGTGCACGGTCGGAAACTGTCTTTTAAAGACAAGTTTATAGGCTTCTTGCCATTTGATCAATAGAAAACAAGTAAAAACTAGCACTCTGATATTTTTATGGATGTGAAGATAGCCTGAAAAAAAATCTCTATCCACAGATTTAGTTTATTATTTTTTGTTAAGGTTTCAATTCTGTCTTCTGCTTATTGGATGATCAAAGCAGGGCTACTTATTTGGAAGTTGCTTAAGGAGAAAGCAAGTGTAAAGAGACAGACAGCAAGAGGAAATTATGAGAAGAACATTAAAAAATTTTGTGAGAAACTGTTAAATTAATGTTGTAGCATTACAATCTGTAGAAGCAATGCACAGTGGAAAAAAAAAGGGGGGAACTTGCCAAGCAGTGCTTTCTGGACTGTGTAGAAGCCTTCTGAAGCAGCAGTTTCTGCATGTGTCTTGCATAAATCTTGAAAGATTTCAGAAAGATTTGGTGGGTTTCACCAGCCTGAAGCTCATTGCCCTGACATCAGTACTGAAGATGAAGAAAATAAACCCAGAACATGCATTTAGCCAAAACACCATGCCTATGTTCGAGCTCCCTCAGAGCCCTTCCCTTTAGAATACAGCCTTTTTTGATTGCTTCAACCTTAGTGCAATTTCTTTACAATGTTGTGCTCCCATGTTTATACTGTTTCTGATCATGTACACATGTGCCAGTAGAATTTGCACACAAAGATCATTGACAGTTTAAATTTACAAGACAGGCTGACCTTCTGAAGGTCATATATTAGGCAGTAGGAGCTTCTTACATCCTTGCCCTAATACGACCCAATTGAATAAACACAACCCATCAGGAATTTCTTAGTAATTGTCCAGAGATTAAGTCTACAATTATCATTCTATCGTTACATGCATCTGTCTACTTAATAGCTCAAATGTTTTGGATGTCCTGGAATTTAGGTGAGAAATGAAGTCTCATTATACCTAAGTAATCTTATTCAGTTCAGCATGCATGGCTATGTCAAGCATAAAGTATAATCTATATTGGGGAAATAAAGTACATAGGCTGTGTTGTCTAAAAGGGATTTCACATCCATGTTTCCTTTTAATTACACCACACAAGTTAGGTGTTGAATTATGTTCTTCATCCCAGCTCCTGATCACACTGGGAAATACTTTGTAAAATCAGGGTCATACATCTACATAAACATGACCATAAATCAAATTAATTTCTCTTCAGCATTTTAAATCTATATACCTAATATCTGTACCTGTAAAGAAAACAAATGCGGTGTGTACAGCATCAGCCAGAGTGTCTCAAAACTGTTATTTGTATCCTCCAAACTACATAATTGAAGTTTCTCTAACAGCTAAGAATCTACTTTGGAAGTAATCTCCCTAACTATACTTTATAAACAGACAGCCTATACTACGCATCTCTTCTGATTTTAATTCCTTGTGTTAACAGTATTGAGAAAAAACCCGAAAAAACCCAGACAAACCAAAACCGTAAATTAAAAGCACTGAAGCGAAAAATGAGCTTTTCATTTGGAGAAACCATAGGAGATAGTAAAGACAACAGATTTGATCCCATTTGATCCCCTGGCCAAATACATAAGCAAATACCGAATAGGTTTCTTGAAATTCCTTGAGATTTTTAGACCTGAAACTATTAGTTACTATTAGTAACTACTTTACTATGGCTAATAGTTGAAATACAAATAGATTGATACAAAAATAATGGATTCAGAATACTTTTTTTTTTTGCACTGCATTATTTATAAACTGACCTAATAATGGAACTATGAGAAATATTTTATTTTAGGTACTGTCATTATAAGAAAGTTAGGAGAAATGCATTGAATCACCTTTTCTGTATAAGAGAGTAAAATAATTTCAAAAGCATAGAGCTGCAATTGGTGCTGTTGGCACTATTCCACCCCACCCCTCCCAAAGAAAGATATTTATAACAGGAAATGTCACCTTTTATTATTTTGAAAAGGCACCATCGAAGTATCAGGTTAGCAGTTGCACTTACGGATGAAGGTGTCGAATTTGTCAGGGTTTAGTACTCTCAAAGAACACCACTAGATGTCAGCAGTAACTTTCTGCAAAATGCCAACCAACCGGTTGGTTTCTATTTAGAAATCGGTACAAATCCTAAATGGAGCTCATGAAGTCCAAAGCTCGTTACGGAAAACGTGTAGCTGATCCTTCAACTGCTTCAGAATCAGGGCCACATGGCTGGCACGGTTCAATTTGTTGAATTAAATTTAGAATTACAAAAAATTCCACAGTCTTATCCCAGGTAACTGAACACATAGAATGAATAATTTTAATCAGTTAAAAAAAAAAAAAAAAAAAAAAAAAAANAAAAAAAAAAAAAAAAAAAAAAGCCAGGAGCACAGCCTATAGAATCTGGTATATGTATTGCAATCCCTACTCATAAGCTGCCTTCTGCTGCTACTGAATTTACCAGAATTTTATCCAAATAACATAAGGAGCAACATATGGACAGAACTGCACTTTAACAGTCTTATAACAGACTATGTCCTGTAAAATTCAGAGGTGTGTCATTATGACAGTGCTGAGATACTTAAAATGCATGGCTTATTATTCCTAAGATACAAGCCTTAACCTTCCCCAAGACTGCCCACAAACTATTCATATGATTTTCTGGTGGTGTATTATTTACAATCATGAAAAAAACGAACAAACAACAACAAAACACCAAACCAGAAATCTGCAAGCACTTGGAAGACTTTTTTTTTTTTGGCAACAGACAAAGCACCTGAGACTTTCTCTTCTGATTCAGCTAAGTGTCTCTTCTATCAGCTTATTTTACTTCCTGCCATTAGGATATATGTCTTACTAAAATGCCTTTGACCTGGCTTTTCTTTCTGAATTCTTGTGCTAATTTGTAGAAACAAGCAGATCTGAACACGAAGCGTGAAAATTCACCATGTAGGAACACTTGGTATTGGAATCTAGACTTTTGCACTTCTCATCACAGCCAGCTATGAAATCTATTCATACACGGTAATGATAAGTTGTTTTAAATTGGCAGCATAAGTAGTGGAACATTTATGTACTTAAATTTCAATATAGGTTACTGTATCTAAGAAGACATAAATTGAAGGCCAAAGTGATAAATAATTTTGATTTAATACTTTTGTTCCAAACAATGTCAGTAGGAAGTCATGTTGATAGTTTTGTTTCAGATAAGGGTAAGGGCAAAGTGTGTTGCAAGTAGTGTGCAGATCATAAGAAATTCTGTCCTTTGATGTTCCCCTACAGTGTAAGCCTGGGCTGGCTATTTTACTACCCTTTTATCATTTTCTCTATCCTATAGGTGGAGATTAAATTAGATTTCAATTTTTAGTGCAAACATGGGCACCTGCAGATAGAATATACTGCATATTATCAGCTGTATTTGTGTGTGCAGCCAGGAATGAACAGCCTAGAATTGAACTGGTTTTCCAAATCAGTTCCTTCCATGAGATTTTTCTCACCTGTATTGAAAGTGAACTGACCATGAAATCCAAGGCCTCAACAGCTTCCTTCAGCAGATTATTGTATTGCTGTTTTCTCCATTCTATCTTGTTCCATTGAAATGACTCTTACAGACAGCTGGGTATTGTGTGAGGTAAGTTTTAAGTCCTTCAGCACAGTGAGTATCTGAATTTATAGAGCACCTGACAGCCTTAAATTCTGGACATTACCATAGTGTTAGTGCTAGTTGAAAGATTCAATTTTGAAATGTCAAAAAAAAAATCTGCAAAAGATCCACAGTGCAAGTTCTACAGTCGTGCAAGTTCTATAGCCCAGGAACACTTCAGGGTGTGCAGCAGCATTGAGCTGTTGTACCTAAGTCACAGTGGCTGGACATACCTAAGCACACAGCGCAACTGTTTGAGTCAAACAGTGCTTCCTTGAGCTGTACTCTTTAACTTCCAAACCATTTCTGCTACCAAGGCCATTACAGTAGATATTCAGGAAACAATAGGTAAGAGACAGCAAATCCTTCAAACTGCAAATAAAATCACTTCTGCCAAGAAGCAAGATGGTTCACAGCATGGTTCTGTAATTTGTTTACTTCGTAGACAAGTACAGAGGTGAACTGCAAAAAAAAAATTTTAGAATTATGGAGGGAGACAAAATATTTACAAACTCAAAAATAAAGGGTTCAAATCTTATTTTAATTGTCTCTTGAGCTACCTGTATAAATTTTTGGGTACAAATAGTTATTAGGAGAAAAAAAAATAAAATTATAAATTTCACAGAATCCAGGATCTCAAAGCTAAAATGAGTGTTATGCCTTGAAAAAATGTCTTTTCAATAGGTAATATTTACTTTAAGTTAAACAAGTACGGAAAGAAATCTACCAGCAGATCTCACCAGTATTGCCAACTGGAACCATGGCACACACATAATTTAGATTCTCAGAAAAACTCAGCTTGGCTTGAAATTGACCTTACATCAGGAGTAAAACTTTGGGCTAAGAAAGCCTTATTTTGCATGTTAGTCCAATTAAGTTGACAGCTGGGAGCTCTTACATTAAAAAAAATGACAGCTAATGAATAACCTTCCCTCAAAAAAAGCTGTGATTGTTTCTTGTTTCTTTTTTTAAAAAAGAATTATTATTAAAATTATAGTTTTAAACACTAAACAGTGAGACAAGAAAGCTGTGGATCAGGAACAGCGAATATACTGAAAATTTTTGTATGTTCTTTCTATGCTTTAAAAATTCTCATGTATTTTTAAGTTATCTCATGCCTCCTTGTTACTTGTTTGTACATTCTCAGAGCAACTCTCCAAAAGCAATTTCTCTCCATCTGAAGCCATGCCCCTCACAATATTGACAAGGTCAGTGAGGTCCACAGGAAGTCATTTGCTGAGTAAGTGCTAGTCATGCAATTTACAGCTGCTTGGATGAGCTGTTTTAATTTACAGCACAGTTCTTCAAGTTGACAACCTGCTTAGAGAAAAATGCCTGAATTATTCCCATCAGTGTTGTTGTATTCTCCCCACAAGTGAGAATGTTGTCTCAATTTTTGATGCCAGATATAAGTAGGATTGTGGTTTTATGTATACCAGGAACTAGAATAGGAAGTAGTGCCCACTTCTTTTTTACAGCCTCTTTTCATTCCTGTCACATGAAATATGAGATGAAGAAATGAGATATCAGAGCTCTGGAAGCAGTTCAGGGACATAATTGAAGGAGTGATTAATGCTGTTGCATAGACAGGATCTCCTTAATCATTTGGATACAGAATAGATCGTGACTCTTCAAAAATACTTCTAGCAGGCATTCGAACACTGTTCTCTGCCAGTCACCCTGCTTTGTTTCACAGAAGTTTTACATCAACAACTTAAAAAGTTGAAAAGGGGGAGTTGGGGGGAAGGTCAAAGGGTATCAAAAAAAATGATTAGTTCTCCTAAGCAAATAAAACATTGTGTGCATAAATACATTCCTGAACAGTGCCTGGAAACACATCACAGAAGGGTCCTCTAATAAAGTAATCATATTATTCATTAACATTTAAAAACTATTCCAGCACAGTGCTCTGTGGTATGTTCTCAGCCTGCTTTGCTGCAGTTAAGAAAAAGGTCCAGGGTTCATAGGGGAGGGCTTGTAAGCAGCTCACAAACAACGTGCTTGAAATTCCTTCCTTTTGTAGCAGGAGTGCAAAACTACAGTTGAATAATCAAGCTATTGAACTAGGATTTATGCCAAAAAGACTAATTTGTAAGCTGTGTCCAAAGTGTCTGGGTTTGAAGTGATTTGCATATTTCTTCCTCTGTTATTCTAGGAATGCTATGGGAAACTTGCTACCCCAGGTCTCAGCAGTAGGTTTCTCATGCATACCTTTCCAAACTTGTCTTTGGAAACATGAAAGCAATGAGTGTGACAAGCATCAATGTTATATTCGTGTAGCTTATGAATACAGGTATTCATGAAACAGGATTCTAACTTGAAATTTCTTACAACGTGCAATGAGATTCTGTTTATCTAGGTCACATTAAAAACCAATCATAATGATTAATGCAAAAGCATAAGGGCTGTGATAAACATAAATAATGAAAGTCTGCCAAATATTTATGTGCCAAGATAAAAGGCAGTCTTATAGCTGTGAAATAGGAAATAGAGGTGACACTGCATTGAATGCTGGGCAGCCGTGGGCATTCCCCAGCACAAACTTATTATTCACTACTCTTCTACAAAGCCTTCTCTTGTAACTGGAACTGAGCAAAAGTAGAATTTGACTGCACACTTCAGTATTCACATTATGGTCCTTATTTCACTGCATAATAAATTCACTAATTTAGTCATGGGAAGTCATTAAGCTACTAAGTTAAGTCAGACATCCCTATGAAATTACTTTCAAATGCTACTTTAAGGAATGGGCAAAAATTATAGCAGAAGTGTTCACTTATCTCCAGTCAAATTATATTGAATGGGAAAGCTAAGGCACTGCAGTGGATATTCAGTTTCAGTAAAAAAAAGAAGCAAGCAAGCAAGGCACTAAAGGCAAAGTTGGATATAAGTCTTTTTTGTTTACTTCAGCCTACAAATACAGACGTATCTTCTTCCAGGGTTTGACATTTTACCAGGATGTTTTGCTTTTGACATACTTTACTTCTTGTGTGAGCTATTATGTTTGTATCTCCTACACAGACTGAAGCAGAATCCTTTGGAAAGAGAGTGGAAGATGTGCTGAGGTTCCTGTGCTGAAGGAAAAGTGAGCATGCCTAACAGGAAGAAGGTTCAGGACACTGCAGAGTATCAAAGTGCTGCCTCACTGCACTGACCTGCCAAGCATCAGGAGCTGGGAACCTTTCTAGTGCTGAGTGTGGTGGGGAATGTATTCAGTCATCCCTGGCAAGTCCCTGAGATGCTATAAGATAACCTGTCACCATCTCTTTTCACTATCAGCCTTGTTGTGCTGTGAAGAGCCCTCCTACAACCACAGTCCAACAAGGGGGTGGAGTTACAGGCCCTTAATTTCAAAGCAAGGCAACTCTAAGTTAGTCCTCTGAAAAATCATCCTAAGAAGACCTATGGTGTAAAGACAGCCTCCTACTGTTTACTTATAAATTAAGTAAATATACCCATTGACTGGCTAAAAATGCAAAAGCTTCTTCCTCTGCATCTAAACTGCTGCTTGAACATTTCAATTTTCTTTGTGCCATTGTTATTTTTTACTTTAGAATGCCTCAAAGATGCTTTCACAGAGGTTTGATACCACGTTTATCTGCAGAAGACAGAGCAATATAACAATCAAATTCTTTGCAGCAAGCAAGTACTTTCTGAACTTTTACTGCATTTTTTAATTGGTCAGCAAGTTTTTCTACAGCTTTGCTGCTTAACCGAACTTACCATGCTTTCTTCAATGTGTAAAGCATTGAAATGAATTTAAGGCCCTATGTTAAGAACAATCATCTCGTTTCTTGATAGCAATGAAGCCATATTAAGTCTTCCCCAACTATTCGAGATCTCTGTTGCAAATCTGTCATCACAACAAATACATATGTTGTGGCAAATTCAACCTAGCTGGCTTTTAAGCTCCCTAACTTTCATTTTGATGCTTGAACTGCTCTTTCAATGACATACAGCCAAGAAAGCTTTCACTTATGAAAAGGAAGCTTTCACTATATTACTGCCCTGGATCAAGCATAAGTAAAACGAAAAATATTTTTATAGATGCACGTACACACGTGACCAGCAAGGGTAGGAGAACAGTGACATTAAAACTAATCACTCCAACGGGAAGCATAGCCTAAGCTCGTGACCAAGGGCTGCATGAAAAAACAAAACAATCACAAGAAGCTGATTTTCAATATCCTAAACAGGACATTTGGGGGTTTTTGGACTGAATTTTAAGGGTGGTTTGGGATAAACATAACCTTTGCAGAAGCCAAAAGCCCATCATGTGGTTTGGAAAGAAGTATTCAAAGATCAGTGCTTGAATGGATTTTGGCAGGGTCAAGGCAAAATTCCAGCAGTACATACCACCAGTGCCACCCACTTGCAGCACTTTCCAAATAGTTTTAGAAAATAAAATCTGGAAGAGGCACTTCGTACAAAACTACGAGCCCTCACTTGCAAACTTGTATTTTCTAGGAAGTATTAGGGAAATACATGGTGAAATTAGGATAAAGTGACTGTCTATATAAACTCATTTTACATCTGTACTAACCCACAAGTTTTGATTTAAGCTTGCGGTATTTAGAGCTGGCAAGGTCCTGATTTGTTTTTCTGGTTCCCATAGTCCTGCCCAAATCCAAACCATTTTGCTACTGAAGCTTTATGTAGTCTCTAAGAAAAACAGAGACTCTCAGTAGAAATACTTTTTAAGGCTAATCCTGATAATCCAAGGGATGTGCAAAAATCTTCATCTGAGGAGGAATAACCCCAAGTACCCAAGCACACAGGGGTGCATTTGAATGGAAAGTGGCGTGTTAGCAGAAAACCTGGAGATCTTCATGGAAAACAAGTGGAACCCAACCTGTACAGCAAAACTTGCCAACATCTTGAGTTGCATTAGCCCACAGGCTGATGGAGGCAGTTCTCTCCCTACGCTCAGCAGTGCTGAGACCACTCGTACAATCTGAGCTCCCCGGGTACAAGACAGACATACCAGAGCAAGGGCAGTAAAAGCAATTAAAGAATTGCAGTGTTTTCCATATGGCAGTTTGAAAGTATTATGAATGTTCAGCGTGGAGAGGTATCTGAGGGGAGCATGTAGATTCTGTACCGAGCTCTTCTCAGTAGTAGCCAGAGAAAGGATGGAAATACCCGAAATTGTTTAAACAAAAATGTTTTTACTTAGGGTGATGAAACACTGAAACAGGTTTCAGGGGTTATAAAGTCTCCATTCTTGGAGATACTCAAGACCAGACTGGATACAACTAACATCAAGCTGCTCTACATGACCTTCCTTTGCCCAGAGCTTTGACTAAACAGTCTTCAGATGTCCTTCCTCCGTCTTCAACTATGACTTCACATGATCCATTCCAAAGAGACCAGGACAACTTAGTTTCCTTTTAATGTACTTTCACTTGGTCAAATCTGAGTTCGATTAAAGGAAAGCACCAAATATACCACTTACAATGAAAGCAAATTTCAGGCTCCCCTTTACCTTATATGTTATACAGGCAAATATTTGCATATAATATTGTTAGAAAGCCATGAGCCTTAACTGAGGTCTTTACACGGTGCTGATGAGAAACTGAAACAGCCAATGCCAATGCATTTATTTATACATTTAAGCATTATTAAGCATGCATTTAAACAGAGATAGTGTAGACTATGCAATACTGCAGCAAACTCAAATGAATTGGTGCACAGGGGTAGTCTTCCTCTGTATTGAAATTTAGATTTTAAATGTAGTTAGTCTTATTCCATCAGGAACAGATATAGGGATTCATTTGAAATCAGGGATTAACATCTGCTCCAACAGAGTCTGGAATTTTTGCCATAACCCATTTGTATTGCACTGGTAGCCTAGGGTGGAGAAATAAATACCACTTTCAATGTCTGGAAGTAGGTAAGAATGAGAAATGTGACCTAAAGTGTGGTATTTTCAGCTCTGCAGGCCTCTATATAATCTACAAGAGGGAATATGTTATATAGTGCTTCAATTTAACTAGCCAAAGCTGTTAAAACTCTTAATGTCCTGAAATGAGAGCTTCCGTTGACTGTTCTCTCTGACAGAAGTGCTGGGTCCAAGAATACTTTGCCTAGAACACCTTCTGATCAGCTCTGGGTACAAATTAACATTAACTCATTAACATTCTTTGTCTTACAGTGTCCCTCATGTAGAGGTCTTCAGAGACATCATTCAAGAAATTAAATTAAATATTTAAGAACATACAAGGTAACATCAGTAAAATAAAATATCTACTGCGATTTTCTTGCTGTAAATACCTGTGCACTAGAAAAAGGTGAGGGAGCAAGAAGGTTTCCTCCACTCTCATTTTGCTCATCATTTTAGCTTTCAACTAAAATACAGGGAAACTGACACTGTACAGTATACAGTAAACCCATAAAATTAGTATATATAAATCAATATTATAACATTAGAAGACTCTTGGATTTTTATTACTTATATGTAGGTGAAAATAAAAAAATTAAAAATTTTTAGGTAGCAAATATATTCAAATAAATTATGAGTGACATGTTTAATTTAGACACTCTTCCAAATATACTTACCATGTATCCCAAATGATGCACATATGGGAAAAACATTAACATGTAATGGAATAAAATTCTGTGTATTGGCAAAGCCAAAAAAATTATTGAACTTTAAACACCTGATTTTTCAATAGAAGCGAATATATTTACTATAAAGTTTTCTTTACATCCTTTTATTCCTTCTAAAGAAACTGATAATGTAACTCCTTCACAGGCAAATGTATTATGGTGTCTTTTTTATCAACAGCAAATTTTTAACTCTGACCATTCTACCACACAGCAGTAAGCAGCCAACACATGTATAAGAAATTTAATACTTGTTTTGTCTTCAGTCCTAGAGCTGGATGTCTCCTGTTCCAACTCTTCCGAGTTGATATTAGCAATTGACTCTTCATGCTGGACCTGGGAGTAAAAGTACAGGAAATAGAGCTTTACTCAGGGTTCCGGTGCTCTGGAACTTCATGGGTGCTCCAGTAAATGAAGAACCTCATTTCAAGGGACTGGTAGTACTGACAATACTTACTGACCAGAGGAAAATTAAAAGTATTTCGTTCATTTAGCAGCATTTATTGAAGCCTATTGCAAGCACTTCTATAGGGCCTCAAGAGAAAACTTCACAAGACTTCTTTTCAACAAAACCTGATTGTAGGATGGTAACAGCTCCCTACCCAGTACCCTATTGTATTGTAAAGGCTCAACACAGCCCTGTTGGAATCAATGGAAATTATACCCATTTGCATCAGCAAAGGATCTGGCTGCAACTATTTAGTGATCAACAGCAGCTCAAGTATATTCTGAAGAACTTGTTTGTTTTGCATTCTCGCGACTTTGAAAACCGTTCAGTTCATGTATAAAAACTTGTACTGTTCAGGAACATGGATCTATTTGCAAGAGGTGACTCATGCTTTTGCTGGGGACAGAATTAAAAGTAAAACAAACTGAACTTAAGTTAGAAAGGAAATAAATACACTGGCAGACAGAACTAAAAGGCTCACTGATGTCACGCTATTAAGTCCTAGAAAATTACTCTATCATTCTGCTGCCTGAGCCTAGGATTCTTTCCTTTCTTCTTAATCTCACTTTCTGGACATTATCCAGCTTACTTGATTCACCTCTCAACTTGTAGCCTCTGTCAATCTTTAGAAAAACAAGCCCTTTGGATTTTTTCCCCATTCTTCTTGTTGCCAAGGATTCTGTTTAAAAAGCATGCTTGCTTGACTTTCAGGAATTTGCACCAATATAGAATAGCGATGAGTTACAGCATGTTCAAGAGATGCACACACTTCCAAGCACAGAAAGAACTGATGACCAACAAGGCAGCTACAGTATTACGGTGTGTATATTGCACCATTTCCTTTTTATCAGCAAGAAGGTTTATAAGTATTTAGTTGTATTTGCTTGAAACTAACCAACCAAGATCCTAATAAGCCTGGCAAGCATTTCAGTACATGTTATCAAGTAAAATATTGCAAGCCAGGTGGATATGAAAAGTATGTCTGGAAACTTAACAAAATCCTGCTTAAAAACAATACTACAAAGGATTTCAGTAGAAGTAATTTTTAATGATAATCCTCAAAGTAATTGGGCATGCTGTCAAACATTAACTTTCAAGGTCATGTCTATGTATTTTATATTCCAAAATTTCTCACTAAGCTCAAGCATAAATCAGACTTTCTGTCTTTAAGGAAAAAGAGGTCTAAACCAGAAGAGACAGACAGAGAAGCAGCCTTCCTTCAATTTTTTGCATCACCTAGGACAGCAACCTGTGCCTTCCACAAAGTGGAGGCATATCCTATGCACCTCACTTGACTAAGGTTTGTCCCCATGTCTTGTGCTGGAACTGTCTTTCCCTGTGGAAAGTTACTAAACATTTCCAGCAGAAATTCTTGATCCTGAACATCCCAGATCTCTGGACACAGCTTGAAATTTGATTAATATCCTCACCAGCCATTATTTTATTTTCTGACTGAAGTGCTCTCAGACTTTCTATCTTGACACTCAAAGACTCCCTGAACAAAAAAATTTTTAAAGCCCTTTCAGTCTGTTTTTTTTTTGAAGTTTGCCGTTTTGCAGGAAATTCTCACTAAACACATCACCTGCTTCATGTTTTAAATATTCACTTGCATGCCATGAGGAAAAATGCTGCTACAAGATATCAGATGAAGTGTGTTTTTCAATGCACCATTTCTCCAGTTACTCCAATATATGAACAACAGCATCCAGTGTAAATTTCACTAACATCCCTTTGCTTAATGCTCACTGCTGTCTGGCCTTTGGCCTCTAAATATGTTCAATAGCACATGCTTGGTGCATGGACTTAGGTGAAAGGCAGTAGCAACTTCCTTGGCCTTAAAGCTTCTTCTCACCTTCATTAATGCAACTTCCCTTTCCCTGGCATCTATCTTTTTATAATCCTGATTAAGAATAATGTTTCAAGTTTATGGTGCAATTCAGACACTGATAGTCAAATGAATTTCTGTTGGGTTAGAAGCAGATTAAAAATCTGGTTCAGAATAACACTCTAGTCTAAATAGAAAGATTTTATGTTAGTTATCCCACTGTCAGAGTGTATAACTTCCCCACACCCTCCCCACCTCAAGAGTTTTGTGTAGGTAGCTTCCCTTATTGTGAACATAGCTTCAATGTAATAAAAATGAATCCACCATCCTGCTAAAATTGACAGTTATGGAGATGAGAATAATATACTTCAGTTTTTCTCCTATCATGTCACAAACTGCTATTATGTACAGTACAGAACATTTACATAACATTTTCAGAAGGGATATGCTTACTGCACAGATTGCAAAACTCTTCACTATTTCATTTTGGTCATTGGCAGGGAGAGAAGGTCAAGACTCTGGCAAATAAGCAGCTACTTACTTACTTACTTCTACTACCATCAGAATATGGATTTGGCCTGTGGCTCATTCCTTTGCCAGGACAAGAAATTCTTGGATGGTCAAAAGCAGGGTGCAAGCCAGGTGAATTACCTTGGCAGCCTGGGATATGGTCCATAGACTATTACATCACTATATTTATCTAAGTGTAAAGTTATGCAGGGAGTCCAAGCAAACACCTGGGCATAGATAAAGCCTGCTAAAAGCTAACAAGATCTTTCCCTTTTTGCTGGACTCAGAGCTTTAATATTTTTCCATTGTCCAAATTACATAAAATATTCCAGATTTTAGTACTACAGGTTATGAAAATTTTTTTCTTTTCCATTGCTCTTAAGAAACTTCGATTTTTCCTTCTAAATAGAACCTACTAAATTAAGTGTCGTGCAGAAAAAACCACTCAAATCAATATCACTTTCCTACCCAAAATACATGAACATGCATTTACTTCATTATCATATTTCACCTGCTACTTCTGTCCTTGAACATGACCACATTTCATTCAGAATTTCATTCAGGCTGCTTGATGTCAGATAAAATCTCGCCCAGGAAGGGTTGCATGGAAACAAATTGCTCATGCATAAAAATGTACATTCCAGGGTATCTCAGGGTATTAAACTTGCTCTGAGTTTCAGGGCATTAAACTACATCCAGAAGTCGTACAAACTGTTTTATTTTATGGGTAACAGGGTGGCTCAGCTCCACCTTTTAGGTGAGCAGCTGCCTGCACTGGCTTGCTAACTGGGGTTAAACCACAACGCTTGGCTTTAAAAACAAGAAACAACACACTGAAAAAATCAAAACAACTTTGAAGCAACCCATTGTGAACAATATTTAATCTTGTTTTGCTCTGTGCCAACAATCACTCTGGAAAATATTTTGAGGATAATAAGCCCAGCTGTGAATTAGACAATAATTTAGGCCACTGTTCTCAAATTATATTGTGAGTTATGAGGACATCTTTCACAGATCTGAAGGAGTCAAGTATAGAAGTCCCACTAGGTTTTCTATAGAAAGAAAATTAAGCTGATAAATCTAAACAAGATGGACAAATGGAAAAACTACAATGTAATTATTCACAAGAAAGTGTCCTATTATTCTTCAGTGAGACATTTTCAAGACACTATTTAAGATTAATCCATCATCAATAGAAAAGTTTTATGCAGAGAAGTGCTTACAGCAAAGTCACCTTTATCTTTCATAGTGAGAAGTCCAATTGTCTTCAAATATGTGGCCACCAGTAACTATTGTTATTAGTCTAAAAATCTCTGAACCTTGTTGCCAAGCACCATTTTTAGATACATCTCAGCAAACACAGCACTCCAACTGTTAAGCAGACATTATGATGTCTGTTTCAGAGTCTTTCAAAAGCAATGTACAACAAAAGGAATTCTGGTAAAGAATCGGGAGAACAATATAAAGGTAAAATTGCTTTACACACATTTTGCTCCTTGTGTACTCTTATTATCTCTGCTATTACTGTTCACATTACATTGCAGCTACTAGCAAAGGCAAGAGAGGGAACCTGGAGATGTAGGCAGAGGCCATTCCTTTCTAAACATGTAACTAAACACATGCTAGAGATTTGATCTGTAAATATAACACATCACTGAATCTTTCATTTCTGTTATGAAATTTGTATCAAAATATTAGTTAATTGCAATGTAAATACCTTTAATCAAGCACAAACAATTGTAAATATGAACACCAAATTTTGTCCCTCATTTGGTGTTTCTGTTGGCTCCTGGAATCTTTTACATGCTGAAAGGTCAGGCTGGCAAAAAACTGTTGCGGTCCTATATGAAAAGTTGTTGCTCTTTAGAAGAGTCACTACTCCAGGTATTAAGCAGTCAAGATGAAAATGATACATTTGAGGGCAATCATCCTTTTCATCCAACTGTTACTAAAAGATTAAACAGGACAGAGGACAATAGACTTTTCAGTTAAAAGAGAAGATACCCAAATGCAGCTTTCTGTGGAAGCTATACTACTGCAAAGTAAAGAATCTCTAAATCTACATTACCCAAATCAGAAAGGATTATTTTAAACTCCGTTGGTAACAGCTTAAAATTCTTAAACTTATTCAGCATCACCAAAATCAAAACAGCTACTGAGAAAGACAACAGAAAGCCTACTTTCTTACCAAACATGAAGTAAAAATGGTAGCAAAACGTAAGAACGAAAACGTTCTTCTTTGAGAAGGGAAGACACCCTTAAAAGATAGCACAAATTTCTAAATTGCCTCAAACATGTTTAAAATGTGCCCTCTGTAATTTATGCTTCATCCTAGCCCCAGGAAAGATGTAAAAGTTTCCATATTTTTGTGCTGGGCCACATAGAAGGGGTATTTGTTGCAAATCATTGATTACTATAGGAAGGCATTTGGGTGTCTCAAGCACAACACATTTGCCTCATTTCTGAGCCATTCCCCAAGACAGGATGGCTGATGGCAGCAATGTCTCCTTTCCATAAGCTCCACTTCGCCATGGTTCCAAACTGAGTCAGTCATCAACTGCTGTCTCCCTAACAGGCAAGAGCAGACCTCCAAGGCTGGCTTACAGATTTCCACCTCCCCCAGTGAAAACCTTAAGGGTATAATGTAGGCAACAGATTGTTCACTCGGCTCCTTTTCAGATAAAAAACTCTGGATGATGAAAGCAATCTGTTCCAATTTAAAAAAAAAAAAACAAACAAAAAAAACCCAAAAAAACCCGTGTTAAACAAAACCATTGCAACTCTTCCTACTGACTGCTGTGTCACCAACTATATCTGCAGCCACTGAAGTTGCCTGAGTGTAGGTGTACTCACAAGCCTACTGTATGAGCAGGATTACCATCACAGCTCCCAGAAGTACTACCTTGAGGCATTTAAAGATAAACCTGGTTTTGGTGGAATAAAAATTTAGCAGTACATGCCAAAATTACAGCAGTCCAGAGTGCACCACACCAGGCAGAATCAAGTTTAACACCTCACAGGGCACTTCTCTATTTCGATAAACTGGGTCAGTACCTGCATTTCAGGATCTACAAACACAGCATAGCTGAGTAACAGACCAGCAAAGAGAAGTCTTCAAAATAGTGCTGTTAAGACAAGAACACTGAAACTTAGAAATCAGTGATTGAAACATCTAATAGATCCCATCTTTACCTGTTGCTGCAGCCAAACACCAACATCTTAATTATGCCTAAGAGAATCCTGAGTAGCCATAAAAAATAAATTAATGTAAAACAATATTATCTTTTAACTGCACACACAGTATCTCTCAAAACCAATACATCCATGCAGTTATGAATTGCAACATTCAGCATGAAGACACTTCATAATAATTCCTCCAGTGCCGTTACTCTTGGTAGGTTTTCAGAAGGATGAACCTATAATCTACATCTCAAGTAGACACTATTTAGGTGTTAGAGTACCGCACTCACTTGTCAGATTTTCCTCCTTTTCTTAATTTCAACTTTTGCCCACCACCTCTTTCCTCTACAGCAAACAAAAAATTTGGACATTATCAGTCACCTTTACCCTGTCTCTGAACATCCCAAGTATAACAGTGTGCTTGGCGCAGCCAGTAGTATTTGGAATGAAAGTAGTTTCATACCAATCAAGTTAAATTATAACCCATACTAGCCTCAGTCCAAATTCTAAAAGACCACCAGCACTAGACAGAAAAGCGCCAGGGATTCCTAACCTGGGAACTATAGCCAGCTGTAGCTCACCAGTAGAGCCTTCCAGGCATCACAAGTACTTGCAGCTTCAAAGAATCACCTCACAAAACTGAACTGCACTGCTTTATCCTTCTAGTTCCATCTGGATTGTGAATTAAGACAACAGCAAACAAAAATCCCTGCTGAACTGAAGTGACTGGAAACAGGTAGGTGCTGAGAGGGGATATGAGCTGGCTGGGCACAGGGTAGCTGGTGTCTCTGCTAGACAATAATAAAGTAGAGAAGGATGGGAAAGAGAAATTACAAATTAAAGTGTAATAGTCCAAAAAGCAGGCTGTCAGAAGGGAATAGTTAGAGTAGAAGCTGAAATCTGAGTTGGGCTACAGCAGTTTCCTATAAACTTGATTTAAAATGGATCTCAAGTCTTTCCAGAGAAAGGTGGTCAGTTTAAGCATTAAGGAGGCAGCTAAGAAAAGTAGCACTAAAAAAGTGGTAAGATAACACATGATTTTAACTTTTTCTAAGGTTGTTTTTTGCTTTGCTTCTCCCTGTAAATAAACCCAAAATGTGGGGAAGGGAGGTGGGTAGTTAACTAAGAAGGTCATGCACAGAAATTCAAGTCATCCCTCATGCAGCTTGTCATTGTTGCAGGCATCTGCCACTCACAGGCACCCACCCCCACTTGCTGGAGCAGCCTTTTTTCAGCAAAGGCAAGTTGCGCAAAAGCAGTGGTCACACCAGGACAAGGCTTTCTCCTTACCCCACAGAACATTCCTTTTTGCTTAGCTACAAGCCTGCCCTAGCAGGATTCACTTTGCTCACAATCACCACAGCAAGCTTTTGCCCACCATGTCTTGCCTCACAATCCCCGGTCACCCCCAGACAAGGCTCCTCCCTACATATCCCCCGTCCTTTCTTGAGACCTTCTGTCCCACTTAGTGGTGGCTACAGCTTTCCAAACAACCACTTTTCACAAGACTGGAAGCCTGCTCCAAACACGAGGCACTCCACTCATAGGTAAGGGCCCCCCCACATAACAAGTCCTCTCTTGGAAGACAAGCCCACCCAAAACATGAGGCACTCAGCCCATGAATAGCATCAGCACGCTCTCCTGCCACCCCCACCACCTTCACACCATATGGAAGCTGCACACATGCATGTGCAAGTCTTTCAGAAGGCTGTCCTTCCCCCAGCAACTCATTGCTCACAAGCCCACAAGCTTTCCTTAATCCCTTAGCCTATGGACCCATGCTGCCACAGCACACTGCACCCTGCCACCTTCAAAGGCATCTTCTCCTTCTGGACAAATCCATTTGTCCATTCCCAGCCATCCCCCCTGCCCCTGATCCCTTTTCCATAGACTGCAAGCCCACTAGAATGCTTATAAAAGGCACTTTGCTGATAAACACCATCTGGTGTGCACCCTTCCTGTGGAAGGCATATACTGCTCTGCACCTTTCCTGTGGAAACCTTTCCCGACATCATGCAGTGAGTACTTTCTCCACAAGCCCAAAAATCTGCTTCAGAGGAGACCCTCAGGCTCTGAACACTACTGCAGCATCACTCCTAGTGGTCCCACAGAAGCAGAAACTGCTCACGAGCATGTGTCACTCTGGGACAAGGTTGCACTGCTCAGTGGCAGTTCACTTCTCACAAGAGTGCAAGCCTGCCCAAAACCTATCCCCTCATTTTAGGAATACAACCATGGGATCTTCCCACCCATGACACCCACACAAGCATCTGCCAATCCTTAAGAAGTCTTCTGGCCACCCTCCCAGGACATACCCACCTCTCCTGCACAAGGCCTTCTTTCTCCATTCCATATTCTTACTTCTCTAAATCCATAGTTTACTTCATTTGTGAACGCAATTGTGAGTAACACAGGATTGGTATTTCTATGTGTGCAGTTGCAAAATAGTTGTCAATACAAAAAGCATGAGAAGTGACACAAATGTTTATTTTTGGCTTTTCTTGGGGTGCTAATGATTAATTCTTAATGTTTCACACTTTCCCCTAAAAAATGTTAATACAGGCCTGATAACTAGACTGGAATGGGTAGCTCTTTGATGACTATTACTAGGTATGATAATAGCTATAAAAAACAATCAAGTAAAGGCTGGGTTTGAAGAGTATTTGAACTTAATTCCTAGAAAGGTTCCAATATTGCTTTGTTTTATATCTTTTTCTCTTGTCAACCTTTTGACATTTTTTTAAGCAGCAACATGCCAAAACGAAAGAATTGGTTTCTGTTCGAAAGCAATAATTTTCTAACCTTTTATAATTTTTTTAAAGTTTTAATCTAGTAGTTATACAAGAGGCTAAGATTGTGAGAGACTTAAATATGGAGAAAGATAGCATACAGATACTATTTGAGATAAAGAGCCACACCAATTTCTATAATCTAACTGTATTCTTTACTTTCTGCAAGATGAGGGAAGTGAGTTTTGGTATTTCTAAGGAACAGCTGAACACATTAAACCCCAGAGAAACTGAATTTCTCAGTGAGAACTTAATGGATGCTGCGACAGTGTTAAAATAAAATACCTGTTATAGTCTACCATAAAGCAGAGCATTTAACCTGGCAATGTTTGTTCCTTGTAGAAATGAGTCCAACTGTTTGCTGTAATATCTACCCAATAGCACACAAACTTTGGAGCACCAATAGCTATGAAAATCTTTTTTTCCAACCACAAAAGCTCTGGACCTTGGGACTGAATTGTAGGCATGATTAAAAGTCTTGTTCTTCCCAGAAGTTAATTCTGTGGTGTGAATGAGGCAGGCTTGTTTCTGCCCAATTCCCTCCTGTTTCAAGATTTTTCAGATTATGTAGATGTGTGATTTTTACCTTGTTTCTTTTTACCACACCTCCCTAATTACATTTCTTATGAGGTTGAATAGAGTCTTATTTTTTCCTAAAAGGAGAACATTTTTATGCATGAAACTTAAATGTATACCATACTAAGCTTTTAGTTTGCTGGCCCTGATAGATTGTCACCTACTCAACTTTCATATATTTTGTTTAAGTTACTCATTGAGAAACTATTTCTGTGAGTTTTCATTTCAGAACTGAATGGAATTAGTTATAGAAGCCTTGAGCCGGGTTGAGAACATGGTCAAGATGTATTTTCTTTAAAAATACCCACAAAACAAACAATTTTTTTATGCTTAGTACTGAGGAGAAGAACAGCTTCAGTATCTCTCCTAGTCTTTTTCCAAGCTTTTTATTTCCTTCATAATATTGGATGAAGGAAAGCAGAGTCAACTGAAATAAGCATACACTAATTGTATGCTTACCAAAATACAGTAATTCCAATACAAAAACCATGTTGCACAGAAATGACCAGGCTTCACACTAATAAAAACTTAGTGTAGACAAAATCACTGTAATATGACAAGAAATAGCGAAAGTTTGTATAAGAACTAAGTTGTCTCCACCCTGGATAAATCATCTGTAGATGGAGTTTTATTTTGCTACTATGAGCTAGCTGTATTTTCTATGGCAAGTGTGCTTTAAGAACTGATTAATGCTGGTAGGGTGATTTTTGGTGCCTGTGGCTCCTGAGCTTTTGAGAGAAGTGAGAGAAAACTAGCGGAACACAAACTTGTTTTGCTGTGGCAAGTTAGTGAAAATTCACAGTGTGCTTGGCTCATAAAATAAGGTAGAAGTTAGCCACACAATTGATCTCAATGTAACCACTCTGACTAGTGCTGCTGGGCCGAGCACAAGAGTTAGAGTGTAACCCATTTATTAGGAAGCAGCTGAAACCTTGTGGATGGAATATGAGCTGGAGTTATTTGCACAGCTTTATTGGTGCAAGGCTAGAGGGGAGTTTGCTTTTCATGGAAACTGTATCAACTTTGGCAGAGGAACAGAACTTGAATTTCTTCAGAGAGTCTTACATCTTTAATATTTTCATTTTTGAGGAAACAGTGAACTGTGTCAGTGAAGATTTTGAAGTGTAGTGTATGTGTAAAAATATCGAGCCCACCAAATACCAGCTAGATGCCAAAATAAATGATAGTTACGACTGCATTTGCTACAAAAAAATGTGCAAGTGACCTTTCAAAAACCAACTGATAGGTGAAAAGACTCTGTAATAGCACTCAGAGTAGGTATTTTCAGGTTTTTCTGCATGTGTGTGGCTTAACTGAAGATTCTCTAACTCTTCACTGAGACTGCTGTTACAGTCATACTGCTGTACCAAAGTTAGTCAGCTGTCTGCTTTGCACTTCATATATTTTGCACTTGGGAGTACGGTCTTGGAGTCACATTGTCTGGGTACAACCAACAGTGAGGATTGGAGGGTAACAAGGTTTGAAACCACAGTGGAAAAAGATTTTCTCATTAGGTGTGATAGGATAAAAAGTTACTTTTAAGTCTTGGAATCTGCCATACTATCTGCTGACAGGTAAAGACGAAGCAAAGTTTGCAGTCCTGGTTGCCTCAGGTAGTCCACTTCTGTTTAACAATATAACTAAATTGTAGAAATAATTACATCTTATATACTGCTTTCATTTATCCCTTTTGAACATCACCTCTCTCCGAGGAGCTTCCAATTTAAGACATTGCTGAGAAGAGAGGAAATAGCAAAATGCATCTGATCTTAAGTTAGGAAATATAATTCTGGGTGAAAGAAATGCCAAGTGTCTACTGTAGTATAAATGGTATTTCAACACAACTGGCCACAAACCTCAACTAATTTTCTGCCAGTGTGTTCTTAACCGGGGCAAAGTTCTATAAGTAGTCTTATCTGCTTGTCCTGTAGTTGTCCATTCAGCTGTTACATTTCTTGTTATCTCCAGGGCATTTTTATCTAGATTGACCCAAAGCTTCTTAGTGATAAGGGAACAGTCATATAGCAGAAGCAAGGCTGGGAGGAGAGGAAGTGTCAGGTCTGGCACTTCTGCCAAGTGAGTTGTGAATTGAGAGGTAAAGCTGCTTCTGTTTTTCTATTTACACAGTTTTATGATTGTGTAACATTCTATTCCAGACTCTTTTCTCCTTTTTCTCTCAGAGACAAGTTTGCAAGGGCTTCCAAGGCTCTGTCAGGTTTGAAGTAGGCACTGAAGACTGATGCTATTTCTCCCCTAGACAGCTGCTTGCCTTCTGCCTAACAGTACTCAGCTGTGACTAATAGTGGGGGAGATAATGAACAACTGGAAGCTTGCACAATAATTTTATTCAAAGTAGTGTGTGCCATTGTCAATATAAATGCAAACATATTGAATGCTATAATAATAATGTAGCAGCCTTCCAAATTGCCTGGTAGACTGAAAGCCCCCCTTACTGAGACTTTGTAAAACCCTGGCATATTATATAAAATAAATGGATGTTGTGCTCTTAAGCTTTTCTAATGGAGATTAAAATCCTTGTCAGTTTTGCTTTCTACAGTGTAGCCTTACATAGGCCCCTATGTTGTATTTGAATATGCTAAAGAGTCTTGCTGAGATTGGAGAAAATGCCAATCCCCTAAGGATGTGAGCACATCCTAGCTTTTTTCTTTAATCTCATAGTTGTACTTTTTATTCATTCTTTGAAGTAGCTGCTGTTTTTTCTGACATTTTTCATTTCAACACATAGGATACTAACACTGACTTCTGGTCAAGGCTTTGCATTCCAGCAGTGTTGAAATCTGACTGCTAGTACATCATGTGCTTTGAGGTACAGTCCTATGGATAATGTACAGAAAAACTGTATTTAGTAGCAGGGTGCTAGTTCCAGTAGCTATTTACCTTTTTGAATAGTAGGTGCTATGAAAAAAAGTGAGAATTGTTTAGAAGAACATGCCATTTAAGAACTATACAACTCGGTATTTGGTAGCCTAAGGGTAGAGGAGATCAAATTTATTTGTGGGAATGAGTTTGCAAGTGATGGCTACTGCAGAGAAAGGAGGCAACAAATTCTCCATTAGTTGCAGATAAATCTGTCTGTGCTTTCTTGAAACCCAACTGCCTCTGTCCCTCCTAGCTTTGGGAGAGCCCCAGATCTGCAAACAGGGCTTGTGCCATGCAGAATTGAGTTTGCTGTAGGACTAATGCCTCAGATAGCAGCATGTCACTGTCGGTAGCTTTTAGCCTGTTAACACACTAACTGATATTTTTCAAGTGTCCTTCAAGTAGCACATAACATTTTTCAAGGAAAAATAGTGGAATATTGAGTCTGTTGAATATTTGTAACATTTACTTGATCAGTGATTGTTTCAACTCGGTGACCTGCTAACTTTTGATGGATCTTGCTTTCACTGGAACCAATTAGCTTTTTTAACAGTCAGAGCTTCTAGAATCATATGACACTTGACAGTCTTGCTTTCTATCTTGAAAAAGAATTTCTAGTTCATGAAAACAAACCAAAGTGCACTGTAAAGGTGGTGCAAAGACTGCGGTTATTGCACACTCATTATTAACTTGACCTATTTGGCAAAGGTAAGTAGCTGATCCTTGTTTTTACAGTTGAGATTTTTATTTAATAATGCAAGAAAATTAAATTGTGGCATATGGGGATTTTTGTTTCTGTAATGCTTTTCTTGTGACTTGAGACACATTTCCTGTGTTCTTCCAAGATCTGTTATGATTACAGCATTGTCTTCACTTCTGCATGCTGTCCTCCAAAATATTGCTTAAAAAAAAAAAAATAAAGCCACTTTACATGAAACCTTTTAGATTCATTTTCTCAAGACACGTTTAGGAAAAGACACTGTTCTTGTTTAAGGGAACTTCATGAGGAACTCTGGTATAACTTGCCAGAAGTCACTTAGAAGTCAGTATTTTACAAATGGATATATATCTGTCATGCCTAAAGAATACCTGTGCCAAAACTTCTACCATATTATATGAAACTGCTTGAAAACACCTTGAAGTAGAATAGTGAAAAATAGCAGTGTAATGAGATTAATAGGCTTATTATTATTAATATAGAGATTATTATATCTCTATGTGAAGGTATATTGGAGGGGTTTTATAGATAAAGCTCTTCTTTTGTCTTGATGTTTGATCTCTTTAATGAAACTAATAAGCCTAAATTTTCTTCTGGTTCTATAGATGCTGATGTTATCTGAGCTATGCATTTTAATTTCACATAATATACTTGCCTTGGAATTACATGTTTTGTTGCTAGCAAAGATTCCACTTCATATTCTCCACTGCAACTTTCTCAACTGAATAGAAATGAAAGTGTGTATGTGATCTACCAAACACAGATTTAGAATGCTAATTCTAATCCCTTTTCCTTCTGAGTGCTGATTGAATTTAGTCTTAGTGAATTATACTGCTGTTAGATTTCAGTTCCATTATTTTAAATCCTGGTGGATGGTTAGAATGTGCCCAGATATTGTTAGTGCCCTGCAGCTGGGAAAATGTAGCCAAACATTTCTACAAGTGATGGTTATACATAAATGCACAAGGAAAACTTCAATTATGTAGATCTCTTTAAATAGTTGAATGTAATTTGTAGCTGAATAAAATGCTTTGTTTAATTTTACAAAGGCCATGAAGCAGACAAGTTGATTCCTGATCACTTTGCATTTTCCGGTGCAGCAAAAGTAGTAAAGGTGTTGAAATTATTAGCAAATTGTATATTAAAAATAGGTGTTGGGTCATTTACTTTCAAAAATAGAGACATTGAAAGATTTTGAAAAGCCTCAGTCACACTTTCAAAATTTAAAGTTTACAGTGGTAGAACTTTAGATGTTAGATGCTCCAGCTGGATTAAACTGTCCATGTACCTTTGACCTTGATGTTGGAAATCCTTGAAAATAATTTCCAAGCTGGTTGCAAAATGGCATTTACTTCAATATAGGCATCTAAATTCAGAAAAGTGATTCCTGGAGCCAGTGCTGTTACCCAATCTTCAGTTAACCTTAGGAACTGGGATTTGTTAGTCTGGGGATTATAAAGATGGGGGCAGGGAAGGTTAAAAAAGGATATTGTATGGCTTTTGTACATACTGAGATAGCGTTGTAGCTTTGACAAGTCTCAGCATATTAACACTTATTCATACCAAAAACCCAAACAGGATTCATAAATCCTTTCTCTGCCTGGGAGCTGGTTCTGGCACCTCTCCTAAGAAAGCGTGTTCAACACTATTTCCTGGTTGGGTTTCTGAACAGCCTGTTGTCTTCCACGGGGAAGGTGCATAAAGGTGCCTTTACAAGGTGGCCGGGTGCTAAGAATTTACTGCGTGCCTGTGTGTTGA
Organism: Promerops cafer; assembly: GCA_013398275.1. NCBI lineage: Eukaryota > Metazoa > Chordata > Aves > Passeriformes > Nectariniidae > Promerops > Promerops cafer. The sequence goes on along the minus strand of VZSE01004322.1, from coordinate 729,833 downwards.
GGTTTTTCCCTCTCTGATGTGAGCAGGTTTTTAGCCACGTTTCCCACTTCATTTGTATATAACTAGAAGGCTTTAAGCTGGTTTGGCTGCTTGTTGAAAACTTTACTGAGCTGAAAAATGTTTCACAGGAAGAAAACATAGTATTGGCACAGGAGTGGAAGCTTGAGGAGAGGTCCCCACTCTGCTTGCGTACGCCGAACACTGAGGTATCACAGACAATTTTATCACAGCTATGGTAGCAAGAACAAGCCCTTAAAAGGTGGGTTAATAGCTGTTGCATTTACAAAGACAAGATCGTTAACTTAAATTTGTATAACACACTTTGCACAGGTGACAATAACCATGTGTTGTAAGCTTTGAAGGGCTTGGGGGTTTTTAGGTTTTGTTTTAAAGAACATCTGAGAAGTCTGTATCACAATATTTGAGGGTTTTAGGGGTAGAATTCTCATTCTCCCTAAATAGATGCAATATGATGATTTTTAATATGCTGGTATATTGTGCTTATTGGTGAGCATTCACTATGAACTGCAACATCAGGAGAATTATCATCTTTATTGTTAAAAACCTGTATGAAAGCCTGTCAATATCAGGAAACATCCTGTTTTTTCACTCAAAAACTGAGACAAGTAGGCATATATTATGTGCATGCCATTGGTTAAATTGTGTTGCTAGTTTCATTTAGTCTTGTAAAATCAAAAATAGATACAAGAATGCTATTCTTGCTTAAGTGATGCAATTCATAATACCCTTCTAAGATGGATTAGGTAACCTTATTTAACTCTATCCTTTAGAGGTCTTTAATAACCTTAACGTATCTGTCATTCCCATCTGTTTTAATTTAAGGCTGATTATGCTAACATGCTTTAAAACTGCAAACCACCTGACCATTCAATATTGTTTTAAGCAGATACAGCTTACAGTATTTTCAGGATATAAACACAAAGCTTGCTATTGTGAAGCAATTAATTTTATTAGGCTTGTCCTTGTTTAGTCTACATGTAAGCTTGGAAAGCTATAAACCTTTTTTGAGAAGCTTTTCTTGGTTTGGAATTTGCCCTCCCCGCAAGCGAGCTCTGCTCACCTGCTACCGTTCCTGTGTCAGTTTTCTGAGTGTGTCTCCTGGGGAATAAATGAGCCCAGCTGAAGGTTAAGGTGTGAGTAGTGAGCTCAGCAGCCATCCTGTCAGATGGGCAAGGAGGCAGAGCTTTGGTGCTTCCTCACAAGGAGCAAATTTGGTTGTGCTTCTTCACTGTGTGTGAATGCAATACGTTCTGTTGTAAATGCCTTATGGGGTAGTAAAGGCTGCCATGCAGGACAGAGAAGAAAGGGCAACACTGCAAGGGTACAGCCAGATGCTGTATTCTAACCCTGCACACTATCTGGAAAGCAGGCTGCAACCTTTTTTTGCTGGAGTGTTCTCATTTCAAGGTATTCATATTTTCATTGTAATTGAATATTTCCTTAAAAATAGAAGATCTATTGGGATTGCTGGACCATTCATGCATTAGGTTAAAGGATGTATTTAAAGAAAGCACTTTTGTAATGTAAACTGTCTTTAAGTGATTAAATTTCATGTAATTGGTAATTGATCTCCATTGAATATTTTATATCTTGAAATTTAAAATAAGCTGGAAAAGATGGCTAATTACAGAAGCCTTTTTCTGCTTCTATAACTTGGTTTTGTATATTGCTGTGAAACAAGTGGCACTTAAATATGTAGTCAGAATTGGAAAGAAGCTGCTGCTGGGGTGACAAGGCATGTCTTATTGATGACCCACATGAGCATATTTAAGGAATGGTGAAAGGACCTGTAACCTGCAGACTAATAACTGAGTCAGACTATGGCTGTGCAGTGGATTACAGCAGTGGAAATGGAAGTTTGGTGGAAGTGGACTGCTTGAAATATGCTCAATGGTAACACTGAGTAATGACACGAGGACTATCATAGTAATGTTGTTAAGAGCTGTAATAAAAAAGCAGGTATAAGCATGTTGAATATTTTTGTTGGTCCTAGGACAGTTTAAAAGATAATTCAATAAGCTAAAGATCTAGAGAAATTTAATTGACCAGAAACTCAACAGGGTGTTTTTTTCTCTCAGTGAATGTCATCTCTTGTCTTCTGTCTATGGCATCCATCTATCAGCACAGATAGGTGTAGTGTATTTGAATAAATAAGACTCTTCTAAACTGAGGCTTGCATTTCTTGTTCTGATAGTTCTGTTGTTGCAATATTGGAATGTAGCAACTATTGTATTTAAGTGTTTGTAAATGTGACATATGGTTAATTATGTCAAGTCAGTCCATGTGTGACATTTGGGTAGGGTGTATAAGTGTAATACAGAAACTGATGGCATGTTCTGAAATTATAGGGACATATCAGAGTTCTGATCTTTGTTGACTTGCTAGAATTGTATCTTCAAAGCTCATTCAAGTTTATATCCAGACATAATATGCAGGAACAAATTGGTTAACTGCTTGGGTCTGTAATTTTCTCAACTTGAACTAGTTCATATTCTTACCAAAGCACTCACATGGCTGAAGTTCAGTGGTTGCAGGTTATATCTTGTGTTATTGGTCAGACACCTTATCTGTGAAAAGCTCACCCATCATTAACATGGATTTTCAGTTCCAGATGCCATACTTTCTCTTAAAGGCTTCCAAATTAACTAAAGTGTATTCTCTAATACAGCTGTACTGTCCACAGATAATGTGTTCTCAGATGAACTGCTAAACACAGGCAAATTTATTTATTTCCCTGGCAATACTCTGATCACACATTTTTGTTACTCTGCTTTACTTTAGCTGCCTATCTGTTTCCTCACGTTTAAATACTTTGTGCTTTGCACATATTTTGATTTGTGGATTCTATACAGAAAAAATAAAAAGCAACAACTTATTATTATTGTAATTAAAAGGTATGAAGAGTTAGATATAGACAGGACTTCAAATAGCTTATATCTAAGAATTAGATGATCTAGATAGTGAAACCTGATTGTTCAATTGCTTTCCTTCAGACATCTTTAAGAGGAAAGAAGAAAAAAAAAGTCTCAAGTGTTTTTCCAGCTCTTCTAGAGCAGTTTGGAGTATTTCTGTTTCGCGTTTATGAATATAACTACATATATGAGTGTGTATATATATATAAATTCAGGTAACAGGAGAATTGGGCAAGTACTTACCGCTTTTTTTGGTGCCAAATTTAAAAAAGTCATCAATGATTTACACTTCATAAAAGCAGTGCTTGGAGGAAAATTTCTTGGGGTTAAGTAATTTTGAACTGTATATTTATGTGAAAGAAAAGCATTTACTTCAAATAAATTTTTAAATTTTTTTTAGTGTTCAACTTTTTCTAAGGATCACGTGCCTTTGGCACTGCAAAAGGGAAAACATGATCTAAAATAAACATTAAGAAAAGATGTGCATGAGCCTGAAAACTGAATGGGTGTATGGGTAAGGGTGAAGATGAGTTCTTTAAAAGAACAAATGGGAGAAAATAAACAGAAGTACCAATACCACTTACAAAAGTTAATGCACTTAATTTTTGTAATTGTATTTATCTTCAAATGTTTTTTCTTTGCAAAGGGACGATGTTCATGGGAAGTTAGTTCCAGAAAAGTTGCAAAGACTAATGGTCTAGAGGTGAACTTAGGCACTAAGTTTTACCAGTCTTATGGAGGAGACTCCATAGTAAGTGATTATTTCACAGCCATCTTACCAGTGTGTCTTTCTAGATACAGCTTCTTCAGCTCATGGGCTATTTCAGTGTGATAACTGGGCACTAAAAGGGACTCCTTTTCCTATAGATCTACCAGAAGATAGAGAATTACAATACTGCAGTCACAGGTTGAGAGGCAGGAAGCATGGGAATATCTTTATTGAAGCCTTATTAAGAGACTGCTTTACAAAAAAATTCAAGTTAGCTGTTCCTATTTCATCTGTAAATACTAAGACCAACAATGTTTCTTTATAGTTCCAGTTAATATCAATGCAAATTTAAGGTCCTTCTATTAATGGCACATAAAAAATCATATATGGAGGACTTTCAGGTGTTTGCATTAACAAATAATGAAGTTAGACAAGATGGATCTGTAAATATGTGATGAATCTGTTATCCACATTGCACTTAGGATGGAAATACTTCACAGGATCATGCTGGAACTAGCCCGGACCGAGTGAACCAAGATGGTATATCTACTACAAAAACCCACATAATTTGTGTTCTTGAGGGATATTTTTCAATACAGCTAATAAAATATGAAGTTCAGACTTGAGAGCACATCACACACTAGGTAATCAGAGTTCTGTAAAGTTAGACTTTTTAGATTTCCATGTTTTCTTACTTATGTAGGCCTTCAAATTTATTATTACTCATATCTTGATATATACACCTAAGCTGATGAATTAGAGAGTAAAGTCAGTTTATAATGCCAATTACTTAAAGATCACAAACTAGAATACCACCTAAAAGCAATACTAGAAAGTCTCTGTGTAATCAAATTAAAAATAGCTAGTTAAGAACTATGAGATGGTTATTTTGTTCTCTTAATATTTACTGGATTTTAGCTGTTTGAGTAGGCAGCTATTGGACAGACCATTTCTATTAAATGTCTTCCTTGAAAATATACATTCTTTAAGTAATTTAACAATTACTGGTTAGGGGGGAAAGGTCAATCTTTATGTAGAGCAGTGAAGAATAAATTGACATAATCATCAATGCCTCAGGGCTATCACATCAATGTTTCCTCAGATGAAGTAAAGCCAGACTCTTATAAAATTTACATTTTAATTTCTTTTGCTTGCTAGACTTAAAAAACAGGCAGTGTTTTTTATAGACATATATGCATTTTGTGTATACTTATTTGGATATTGAACACATGTTCTCTTTCTGTAGAAATTTCTTGCAAGCCTGACGGGTATGGCATACAGGATGTGCCAAGCTGGTTTTATATAAAGATAGTGCTTCCAACTGTGCTATAAAAGCTTGAAAACTGGGCCCTGTGTTTCTCAGCAACAGACATGGGGAAACAGAGGTTTGAAGCCCTTGCCAGAAAGTCTGTGAGCACACCAAATACTTCATAAAACGATTTGAATAATATTTATATAGACTTAGAGTTCTAGTGCTTCAGGGAGTCCTTTCATAAAATCCTGTTTGCATTTGGCAGTAGTGACTCTGTAGTGCTGTAAGTATCAAAAGAGCGCTTAAATAACAAGGAATTAATCTTCAATATTATTTTATAGAATAACTATTATAAATAATGTAGAAATGTTAATATCACTACCCACTGTACAGATGAAAACTTAAATGCATCATGACAATTTAGACGTAATAATCTGAAATCTCGAAAATCAAAACTGCTTTAGTAATCCATGCAATTTCTGTGTTCTACTTGAGGTAAAGCTATGAGGAATCTTGCCAGTATGGGTCAGAAAATTATCTGTGTCTAGGGATTTTAAAAATATTTCTCAATTGTTGGATCACTTTGCTCAGTTGGAGTAGTTAGGCAAAAGTGTATTTGGGAGGACCAGTGAATGAATGGTGTTCTTGATGAATGGTGTAGTAGTGCTTGCAATTTTTCCCATCAGTGAAAACTGATGAGTTTATTCTGAGCTATAAGTGATGTGGGGAATGACTCAAGTGTGAAATGAGGTGCTGCCATAACCTGGTGAAAAAGAAAACTCCTGCTTATACTAGATTTCAATGACTGAGAGGGAAGGGGTGGTGGGGAGGAGGATGTGTAGTCCCTCTATATACACCTCACTGCTCTGCAACAAGAAAATTCTTACCAATCTCCACTCAGATGAGGAAAGGTCATTTGAGTTAGCTTGCTTTATTAGCTCATGCTCTTGAAACAACTGAAATGTGTTTCACTGAAGTAGCCACCATCCCTGCAGTATTGCTGAGAAAGGGTAAAACAGACTGGACCTATACCATATAATTATAATACTTTTTATAGTTCATTTGCCATACAATGAATATAATCACATCTTGTCAAATTAATGGAAAATGCTTTTCTGAAGTATTCTAATAACCAGATTTTTGTTGTTTATTTTATATTTCCCCAGAAGATATTGTTTCTTTTTCATTTCTCCAGAAGACATTTTTTTTCTTATGGTATGTTCAAAAATATAAAAATCTTCTGTGTCTGAGGGCTACTTTCTACCAGTTGCTGTGAAGTACAGGCTGACAAAATTAAGTAGCAATGTCCTGTCTTCTCAGCCATATTGTTACATATAACAACATCAGAGAGATAAAGTGTGATATTCATAAATGTGGAGATCATACATATACATTTTATGAAGAGTGCCATAGCTGCATGCAGGCTGTGCAAAAGCACTAGAATTTGAAGTCCTTGCTCTTCCATAATGTCAGCATGGCTTTTGGTGTAGAGTATTTTTGTACTTGTAGGTCTTGTTTGATCCATTCAGGATGATGATTGCATGTCTTCAATGAAGAATTTGGCTGAGATACTAGATCAGAAAAGAAAGGAAGTAGAATATACTTTGTAGATGTACAATGATTTAACTAGAATTTTCTAGTTTTGCTTAGAAAATATAGTTAAAAACAATTTAATATGGATGCAATGCTCAATTTTTCTGATGGAAGAAAAAATGCTACTCGAGGATCCTGCAAGATCACATTAGATGAGAGATTTGATTAGAATAATGGTGTGGAAGAACAGAGTGCTCAGTTCTACCTCCACCACAGAGTTTTGGATGTAAAACCATTTAGGATTAAAATTTTACATTAGCCTTTGTTACTTAGAACTGAACACCCTAGTCTTTGCTCTAACACTATTAAATTTAGTACACTATGCTTGGTCTTAAATCACATTGTATAAAGGAGAATTTCTGCCCTTAGAACTAAAATAAGAAAACATCTTGGTCTGGTACCTGGAACTATTAGTTAAGTGTTTCCTAGGATGATAGGAGGGTATCTTGACCCATGAACTAAGGTATGCCCCAAAAAACTGGTCTGCAGTTGTGAGAACTAAACAGGGAGGGCCTGATAGGAATGGTTTTACCTATAATAAATAACTTCTGCATCCTGCAAATGACTTGATGTAAACACACCCTAAATGTCCTGTAAAACTGATTAGGTTTACAGTTAGCTGTAACGCCGAGATTTTTTTGAACACCTGAAAATTTTATACTTGTTTTAAATTAGAGTAGTTGTAACTACTTTTTTCTCTGGTATTTTACCTTAAAAGACTCAACAGAAATAATGTTTTGCAGTTTCCTGTAAAATGAGAACGATCATATTGGAAAGCTGAGGCTGAAAAGAATTTGCTGCTTTCAATTCATTGAATTGGTGGATTCAGATTACTTTAAGTAGGGATGTAATATGTTGCAAAGGTGGAGATCTAATGAATACACAGATCCCAGAATAGAAGATACTGTGTGCTGAAGTAAACTGATATTCTTGAGCTTCTGTTAAACTATTCCTCTGAACAGACCTGAGCTAACATCAGAAATTGTGGGAACTGGCTTGCATTCAGGATTCTGTTTTGGTCTATTCATATTTTGTGAAAAGGGGTGGATTGGGAGAAACTCTTTTATATGCAGTGTAATGGTTTACTCAGAAGGTATGAAAACATGAATAAAGATTTTTTGAATTGAGATGATTGAATGAAAATACACATGCTTTTGAGACTGATGGTCACAAGCTTCTTCTAGCCTTATGTTAGCATTCAGATGCACTCAGAGAACTGACTTAGCTTCACACAAGCTACCCAGATCTAGAAGCACTTAAACAGAATTTATGCTGCATTTTTGCTAGACCAATGAGTCATATGGACATCGTTACACAGTGTCTTGTCCCTGAACATCTGACATCTGAGAACCAGTTTATTATGCTTCGGGTATTTCTAATGATATTTTTCTGCATGGCCCTTTTTTAATGCAGCATTCTTAAGACAAGACATGAAATTATTTCAGTCCAGAGAATAATTCACTTACAATAAGGCCAATGACATTCTGGTCTGTATCAGCAATAGTGTGGCCAGCAGAATTACGAAAGGGGTCTTTAATGATACTATTTTCCAATTGTACTGACTTTTTTTCATGTATAACTGCATATAGAAATACAGTTGTTATTGGATCCTGCAGAATTTTTCAGAACGGTGTCCCAGAGGTGAAGAGTTGCAGTGCAGTAATGTCTCTTTAAGCATGGTCTCTGTGCAGAGGGCTTGGTAGAAACAACTATCAGTTATATATCAAAGTCATAGAAACTAATTCAAACACTACATAGCTTGGCCTAACTACTACTCATGGAGCTGGATGAGCAAGATACTTTTCATGGAAATAACTACTTTTCCAGATTCAGGTTATAATATTAGAGGGCATGTAATAGCTCTGTAGTTTGTAAAGATCTTTAAATACCTAGTGTCTAATCCTGGCCTGCTGAACATAGAACATAGTTGTACATAGAAAGTTTAGTTATACACAATAACTTCAGCATTTAGGACAGACATCCAGTTAGGTGAGCCAGGAGTTCTCTATGTCACTCCATGATCAAAGTAAGTCAGAAGAACTGGAGAAACATTTATATCAATATCACTTCAGCTTGAGTATAATATTCCTGAGCTGTAAAAAAAGATGTGTGTGCATATTTTTTAGTCAGCCTATATAATCTGAAATAATGTCACAAATGCAGATGGAGTTGCTTTAGACAGAGATCTGCCTCAAAAGCAGGAAGGGTTTAAAGATTCGATTCAGACTGAAGAGTACTTTGAAATGTAGCTCATGCAGAGCACTCTGTGTGCCATCTGAGCAGCTAAACTTGCTCTGTAACGCATGGACTGACATAAACTGGGGATGCCACCGTTATACAAGAGTAGTGTGAATTAGACTGGGTGAGAATGTTGTTCAGGTGTGACACTGAACCTATGAAGGACTCTGCACCTGCTGCTCTAGCCACTACCCAAGCCTGCAGAACCTGGAACTTAAATGTGTACATGCCTGAGAAAATCCTGTCTGCCTGATGTGCTTCTTAAAAGGAGAGAACCTGTAGGTAGCCTGCCCAACTGTGGTACTTTGCTGTTATTTGAAAAAACTTGGTAGTCTCCAAAATGAATCAGTCTGCTTAAGTCTGACATTTATGTCTTCAATAGAACACAGGGAAACTGCAGAAGATGCTTAGTATGCCCGTCTGTTCCAGAAGCATGGCATGCTTCAAGACAGTTTCAGCTCAATATGCTGCTTAGGAAGTGTATTTGAGGGTTAAAGGTATCGAGTATCCCTTACTCAGATAGGAGTATCTCTTAGAAGTCAGGTGAATAACTTTGGAGATACTAATTTTGAGTTATTTGCTGCTTTTCTTTAAGATCCAATACTAATCAGTTCAAACCCAACTATTTTCCTCCTACTTAGAGGGGGAAATAATTTGAGGTTTTACTTGCTGATGACTACTAGAAGTAGTCATTGTAGCTAATAGCCTTTAAATTTGGAGCATGACCAACTTCCAAATACTTTAGGAAGTGAGCCATTTTTTTTATGAAAAGAAGCTTTATAAATGATGTTTCAAACCCTACTTGTATGAATTCATGAAAGTTATTTAAACCAACAGGTAAAATTACCTAAGTGTAAAAACAAAGACTATAATGCTCAGACTGCTGTCTCAAGCAGACCTTTGTTTACATGTGATGGATTTGTTTTGATGAGTCAGATTTCTCTGTAAGGGAGAAATCTTCAGAATTGTCTTTGGATAGAGAAGCTGAGGCATTGCATTTTGCTCTCACTCTATCAACATCACTATTTAGCAATTTTACTCTAGCTGTAAAGGTGCTTGTGTCAGGAACTTTTTATTAGAATTAGGATATCACTGTAGGAAAGCATTATTTACCATGAGATTTATTGGTGCAAGTCATCTCCTAGGAATGTTGACTATTTTGCAATTTCATATGTAATACACCAGGCAAATCTGTTCAATAGATTTTTCTTAGCTTAATCCCAGCAATACTAATTAGCTGCACATTGCAGCAGCCACTTCTTTCCAGGTTTTTGAATTCACACCTCAGTACCAAAATACGGCACACCCTAATTTCTTCTATAATTAAGTCTTAACCTAAGCTTTAACATTTAAAACAGAAGTGGCATCTCTACAGTTGTTTATCTCCAGAACACAAAGGAATAGAACATATATTGATATAAGTTACAATACTGTAAATCATTACAGAATTTCAACATCAGGTGTGTCACCAGGAAAGCTGTGATTTATAAGTTAGTCTACACAAAAATACTCTTTCTATTTTTCTAGTTTTTCTACTTTTCTATTTCAAGGACATGTGTACCTTCATAATTACATGCAAAAGATGAATCTAGTGGAAGCTAATTCAGAATTCTTCAGCACTAATTAGGGAGAACAGGCTTTAAAGAAAGCTGGGACCAATGGCATCATGAGATTATTTCCCCTGGGTGCACTCTCCCAAATGGTTACTTGATTGTGATGATGATCTTGAAAATGCCCTACTTGAAAAATGTATCTATTAAAAATAGAGTGAGCTTAAATGTTATTAGTAACTTATTTCAAGATCAGGGTTCTGTCAGCTGCTGACATTGGTGGAAATGAAAATACAGCAGAATCTGTGAAAACAAATAGAGACAGTGGCAGCCACCTGCAAGGCCTTTCCCCTCTGAGTAAATTTTCATGCAGTGATTTAATATAAGGTAAATTCCTAGTGAAAAGTGGGCAACTTGTCATTTTAACACAAGTTATCAGGAAAAAGGTTGAAAGTCTGTTCCCCAGTTCAAATGTTTCCTAATTAGTTGAAATGTTTCCCGTTTTTCTGGTGTTAACAAATCTCAGAGCACAAAATCTGGGGAAGTTGAGAACATGGAACTTTTGAGAAAGAGAGGGAAGGGGCTTTATTTTCTTGTATAATTCGCACTCTTTCAACAAACTTATGATTTCTTTTCTATCTTACATAGCAGTGAGCAAACTGGGATCTATAAATATTTATAAAATAAAATCAAATATCTCATCAATGGTACATTATTTCAGGTATTAAATAACTGGTAATTATAACTAAGCAGGTGTCCTTCTCTTGAATCTTCAAATTTATCACCGACCTCAATCTCATGTTTTCTGTTGGTTTTTAATATTTTCATTACTGCATTCCATCTTTGCTATTCTGTCTTTTGTGACCTTATTTATCCTTGGATGATCTGAATGTTTATGACCCCATCTTGCTTAACAGGGAGCATGTCCTTTATGTCTGTCAGTTTTCTTTGACCTCATCTTAGTAATGTCTGAAAGTTTTTTCTGCTGTATTTTTGCAAGACTCTGATAAAGCAGTTTCAATTGTTTCTGCTATTACTAACTCATCTGTAGCATTTTGTGCCTGCATCAGTGTGCCTTTAGGAGAAAAGTCTGTCCTGCCTCTAATGTGACTTACCTTTCCTGAAATGAATCTTCTTTGCTTATTATCTGGTTGTCCTAAGCTTGATTGAGGCCTGTTTCCACCTGAATAAAGTATTTTAAGTATTCCCAGATCAAAACAAAGGGCTAAATTCATGTTGTCCTCAAAAAGGACAGTATTTTACTTTATTTTTTTTAGTACTTTACAGGAGAGAAAACAAAGCTCTTCTTTCCCAGATGAGCAATGAACTGTATTGGGACTCGCAAAACAGAATAACAAGAAGCCCTAAAGAATGATAAACTAGAAGCCCTAAAAACTAAGCTGCCAAGTTACCAGGTTCTCAGAAACGTGTGGTTAGCAACTTAAAGGTTCATCTGGAGCTTCTTTCTCCAGCTGAGCAGAATGCAATCTCTCATGCTGGCTGGAGTGACTGGAAATCTGCATTCCACAGCTGCTGGTAAGGACATAGGCAGATTTCTTTTACCTGAGAAAGCTCATCAAAATCAAAATATTATAGCCAAATATTGAGGCACTTATTTCTTTGAGTAAGAAACTATGTAGGAAAACTTTGAGCCACTCTAGTTTCATAAAACATGTTTATAAACATATTTGAAGGGATCCTTAGGTGTCAGTGTGTTATATTTATGTACTGACATTTGTATTTCTGGGAGTTTACATGTTGCTTTAAGTAGTACTTACTCTAGAAATCTTAGTCCTGAGTTGCATAACTGTTGGACAACTGCTAGTTACTCATCTTTGTAAATTAGTTCATCTGTAGCATTAACAGTGGACTTAAAACAAGTATTTTTCTCATGGTCTCTTTATTGTACATCTCCTAAAATAACTATTAACTTTTTATCATTTGTCCAGAACTTAATTTTGTGTTGATAATCGTGTCAAATTTTTAACGTAGGTCCATTTGCTTTTTAGCAAAAAATCAACTTATGACTTTCTGCTGTAATTTTGACTACTTATTCAAATGAGTTTCATTTCAGCACAGCTGGATGCATTTGAAATTAGAACTCAGTTGTATGTTGAAAAAAAGAAGACTTAATATTTCCCCTGTGTTGCTTTAGGAACTGAGGTCTGTTAATCATAAGGTCTTGATGGCTTTAGAGGTGAAATGAAGTCTCACTATAAGAAGGTATTTCTGCCTGCATTATTCTATGTCTTCACTTATTATCCTTGAATAGAAATGTAATATATGGTTACATTATGGTTACATTCCAGATTGTGAAAACAACGTAACAGTTCAGAGTTCATAGCGTGTAAAAGGCAGGTTTGATAGTCAAAACAGTCGAAACCAAAGCAGTTGTTAGAGCACCAAGTCAACCTGGTTTTTTGTTGTTGTTTCTGTTTTGGTTTGGGGTTTTGTTTGTTTGTTTGGAGTTTTTTTGGTTTTTATTCTCCTCCACCACCACCGCCAAGTGATCATTATATTTATTGGTGTGTGTAAGCTTCTGAGACACTTAACTAAAGCTCTTGCATTGATGGAAAAGTTCAGTGCTTTTTGTAGAATCTTTGAAAATGCTTTTATGAAACCATGGATTTCTTTTATTTTTTTCATTATTGAAAATTAAATATTCACAATTAGAAAAGTTTTGACACAGGTTTCTAGATCTCTGTTACTGTAGAATTTTAATCCGGAGTAGAAATAGTAGAAGCTTTCAATAGCTGTGGGTTTAGGGCACAATTACTTTAACCTAAAATATGAAGCTGAAAGGACAGTTTTCCAGTTTCAGTTAAATTGTTTGTTTCCTTCATATGCACTAAACTTGGCAGCTGTTCTTATAATCAGCGGGTCAAAGTGTGTTCTTGGCTATGTTGACCCAGCTGTGTACTGTTACAGCTTGTGTGGAACTTGGAAGGAGGAAAATAATCCTATCAAATAGCTTATGGAAACAGTTCGTTTCGAGCAGGAGGATTAAACTGCAAATGCACAATTCTTTGCAAGGTAGACCACAGTTCTCAGTATGGGTAGAAGGAACAGCCCCTAAAAAGGGGAAGCTGCTGCTGAGGGGCAGAGATGCCCTCTATTACTGCCACTGCCAATTGCCTGAATTTTTCTTCTGAGCAATTAGCTGTTTGTGAAGCATATGGTAAGTGGTTTTATTTGCCGTATACTTGAGGATTTGTTTTGCTTAATGAATGAACAAAAAGCTTTGCTCACTTAGGAGTAGTGATTTGGTTAATAAAAGAAACTCCTAAATAAAAACATGTTGAGGAAGCAGTTACACCAATCTAAGCCTGTTCACCAAGTGCTGCTGTGTGGGTTTGGTACAAAGAGCTTTTGGGAGTCTGGGAGCAAGAAAGGATCACTAAGGCTAGTAAGAAAAACAGCCAGGTAGGCAAGAAGTTTCATGTAGAACCCTGACTGACTGACGAGACTGGAAGTTTGATGCATTTGCCCTTCCTGTGTTTGAACACTACACCAAGTGAGGACAGATCCATAAAATGTGACATGATAGTAGGGTTACTTCATATTCTAATTCAATAGTGAGGAAACCTTTCTGTGGTATCTCTAAGTAACTTTACAGTGTTTTCTTGTGTTAATTTTTATTCTCATGTGGTAAAGTCTTAAAGTCGTAGATCTGACTTAAAAATCCTAGAAAGTGAGTCCTGAGAGGAATCTTAATCATAGTAACTTTGTTGCAAGATTGAAAGTAATCTATCAAGACTTCTTGCTTTGTATTTTCTACAGCTTTAAGAAAAACAATGGATCACAGAGATATTTAATGGCAAAATAGAACTACAAAATGTATATTGTCTCTACCCAGCAGCACCATGAATACTGCCATCCTTCCTTTGCCTTTACCTTTCCTATTTCTGGATGGGATAAACACCCAAATCACTAATGTTGTAGGTTGGTCTGGTGCAGAGTGAGGTGTAGGAAAAGCACCCTGCAATCTTTAGTAGCTGGAGAATTTTTTACAAAATACTGTTTGTTTGGGTGGGTTTTTTTTCTTTTATTTTGTCCTGTTTTGGTGAGGTCTTTTTTAGTCCAGAAGGTAAAAGTCGAATATAATTACAGAATGGCTGGCATTGAAAGGGATATCTGGAGATCTTCTGGTCCAAATTTTCTGCTGTCTGAGCACATTTAACTAATGCAAGTTGCCCAGGACTGTGTTAAGATGGGTTTCAAATATCTCCATGACTAAAGTCTCCAAGATCTTCAGTTCCTTAAGCATTTTCCTGGCCCTTTACAGGCCTTGTTCTAGTAAATGAGGAGCTTCTATGTAAATAAGGAGCCCAGAACTGGACCCAGGACTTCAGATGTGGTCTGACCAGTGCTAAGAGGAAGGTTCACCTCCCTTAGCTTATTGACAGCGGTCTTTCTGCTGCAGTCAAGAAAACTGTTGACTTGATTTGCAAGATGACTTGTTGGTTTGTGTTCAGCATGTTCTCCAAAAGGATCACAAGGCAGTTCTCTGCAGAGCTGCTTTCCAGCTGGTCAGTTCCCAGTGTGTATTGGCACGAGAAGATAGTCCTCAAGTACAGGACCTTACACTTCCCTTTGAAATCTATTAGCTGCTTCTTGGCCCATTTCTCTAGTCTGTTGAGGTCCCTCTCAACAGCAGTGCAACCAGTTAGCAATATTGGCCCCTTGCCCAGATTTGCATTGCAGGCAAAGCTGAAGGTGCCCTGTTTGCACTGTCTGGACTGTCAGAGAAGACTGACCATAGGGTGCACCCCTGGTGACATGCTGTAATCATGCTGCTGATCATAATTCTTTGAGCCTGGCAGTTCAGCAAGTTTTCTAGTCTATTTCATTGACCACTTGCCTAGTCTGCATTTCATTAGTGTGAGGATTTTATAGGCAACTGAAAGAATTTGTCAGTCGAGAGTAACTGCTGTTCTCCCTTCATCCACTGAACCAGTCATTTCACTGTAGGTCACTATCAGTTTGCTAAGAGTGATTTTCCCTTCTTAAGTCAATGATAAATATTTGTAATCACATTATCCTTAACATGTTTGGAAAATAAAGAAACTAAGATACTTTGAAAAAAGTTTGAAGATAGGAACCCTTCAAGGAATCTGGTCCCTATGATCTTTTTTAAAAGATATTTACAACCTTATTGATGTCTAAACTATTTTAACCTGGGTTGTGAGCATAGTGTGAAGTGATCCTGGTATATTTAGGCTGCAGAAAATCCAGGGCAGAAAAAGTGTTGATGCTACTCTTGATATTGAACTGATGCTTGCTGGATTTTATAGGTACATGAGGAGGAATCTACCTTTACTCTAGAATGATGCGGAATATTTCAATTTCTGTCAAAGACAGCCTGAGTTCTATTTCTGATGAACACATTGAGCGCATGAAGGAAATTTATTTTGGTGTCTAGCATCATAATTCAAGTCTCCTATGTCTTCCCTTTCTGTAAACTGGAGAGTTTTTTAGGTGGTATTGAATTCAGTAATGAAACCAGCCAGTTACGTTTGCTACGTACTTTGAAATATAATCTTGCCCTGGCTGACTCAGGTTTGTCACAAGCATACTAATCCTGTAAAAGGATTATTTGCAACTATTTCCACTTTTGCTGGAAAAAGTAAAGGAAGGCAGGAACTAGTTATCTTTTTTCCTTTCAGTGGGATATCTTATTTTCCAGTGCAATTTGTAATAATATAGGTATTCTTGTAATGACATACATTGTGTTAGCTGTGTTGTTCTTCAAAGGAAGGTAGGAAGCAATGTTAAATAAACTTTTGTTTAAACAGATATATTTTTGCTTAACAGTGGGGGAAGGAAAGAAAATAAGAAATGGCTGGGAAATGAGATTAAGGGCTGAAAATCAACATTACAAACCAGTAATTTGCAAAACATATTTACCTTAAAACACATAAAAAACATTGGGCTATCAGCTCTGCAAACAGTGGGAATTTCTTTATATAATGGATGGATTTTAACCATCCACTTACCTACTAGCCTACCTTGACGACACAGTTGAAATTGTGTTGTGAGGAAACTTGTCAAATATTCTTACTATAGGTATTTTACAGTCCTTTGGTAACCCATATATACCTTCCCTTTCCAGAATCTGAAACCTCTATCTGTATCTGTGAGTGGGACCAGACGACCTCCAGCAGTACCTTCCAGCCAGAATTTCACTTGGGGTTTTTTTGGTAGTTCTTTCATTGCTGCATTGATGGATGCAAAAAATACTGGTCAAAAAATCTACTAACACTTCTCTTGCATGAAAAACAGGGCATGCAAATAACCAGACAGACTGAACAATACTTTCAGCTGGTTATTATTGAGTAACTTGGGAAGGCTGGGAGAGTAACAAGGATGTTAAAATAGATGATGTAGTAAATGTTGGATTAGATAGGCAGATAAGGACTGATGTCCGCTGTGCAAAATGTTCAGGACTGTATCCTATGACATAGTTCAGTGGGGTTTTGTACTAGATTCCCCTAGAGCACTTGGATTAAAAGTTGTTGCCCTTCAAACAAAACTTTCATGATGAGATTGAACACTGCTCCTGCAGACAAAAATGCAGAATACTTTAGTTTTGGTTTTTTGATACTGAAGACTTCCGCTGCACTTCAGTTAGTTGTTTCCCCTGAGTGTTTTATGTGTGAGATGGAAGACAGTGCACTATTTCAGGCTCATAAACTATCACCCTTTTGTAAAAACTTAAGGAGTTCTGCTCTCTCTCCATGTTGAGTTTTATTGTTTATTTGCATATATGTTGAAAGCTGGAAAGCATATAACACTTGTACTGACGATAAACCCTTTGCAGAATGGGAAATCTACCTATGTTTAATCAAGTTTGAAAACTAGGAAAATTCCCAGCAGTAATTTCATTTAAGTTTTTAATTTCAGTCCTTTCCATTTTTGCCTGTTGCACATTGACTTTTCCAATGCAAACAAATGAACTTTTCACCTGCTACATATAAGGAAAAATCTAATGATGTATATCTAGGCACCACTGCTCATGTTACTGTTTGTCCATCAGTGTCTTTTTAGCAAGAAAACAGAGCAGAGCACTCAACATTCTACTTTATATACAAGAAATTGTTAAAAGGAAGTGGCTATTAGTGCAAATGAAGTAATTGAGGAAATACAAATTGTTCTTGTTTCAAAATAAGACTCTCACAGAGATTTTATTCAAGCAGGTATTCAAATTTTTTACGTGCAAATATTGCATCAAATCTATCACTATATAGATGTGGGCTGAACACCATTACTATTGCATTGCATTCCTACTGTGTAGTTCTAGTTTTCCTAGTTTTGTTTAAGGTTATTTTGGTGTTTTAAATTGGAAAAGGTAGTTTTACTGAGCCCAAGTACTTCTGAGAAATATGGATGCACAAGATGCAAAGGGAGGGCTCTTGCCTTATCGTCAAAACATTCAGGGGACAAGATGATTTCACCAAAAAGTTTCCACCACTGTGCATGTAGCTCAGTGTTGTAGGTCTCAGTTTAAGTGTAGGTGTAAGTAGGTCCATTCTACCACCCTGATATGGGGATACATATGTGTAGGCTTTTTGAGAACAGTGTCATAATAGATGATGTGTGTTTGGGGTGTATTCCAAAAGCCATTCTGTAAAAACAGTACTTGAATTTTAAAGCTGAGATGCAATGAGAAGGAAATTAAAATTACCCCTAAAAAACTTGTAGCAGCTGCATTTCCCTGAAATGTGCTCTCAAGCCTTATTATTCAAAAGATGGGCGACCTAAGATAATTCACCTTTCTGCTTTATGCAAAGTACACTCATGTTTCTAAGTGGAGTTTGTGTTGATGGTATATTAAGGAACTAGTAATATTAGCAAATTCTGGCAGTTGGTGCTTAACAGTATAAATTTGTTTTCTTTTGCACCACAATGCTATAGTCACTTAAACTGCAGCATAAAATTCTGGAGTTCAGCACTCTGAACATGCAGTAAGTAACTTAAAATTCATTATGAGCAGCAGCATTATAAAGAAATGGATCTTCCTTTCAACTAGAATTACTTCATAGGATCATCTGAAATTGCTATTCCATAGCTAAAAAATCTGCTAGTTTTCTGCAATATTACCTTCTGCAGGAAAATATTTCAGCTACTCTGGACTTGGAACCTTTCAGTTAACTCTGTGCTGCAGTGTCATAATTATTCAGGTCAGACTAATGTGTTCCCTTTGCCCAGCAAGGAATTAGTACTGAAGATTTAGATAACCTTCTTTGGCTGAAGAAAAATATAAATGTAGGAAATGTGTAGCTGTAGATCCCGCCCTGGAAGGGTAGGGCAGGAGGGTTTACTAGCCAAGGATTTACCTAAAAGTCAAGTGGATTGAGGGAAGTGGCTGGAATATTAAATAGTGAAATACTATTAAATTTTACTGCATTCTTCAAGCTGAGGATCTCTGGCTGATTAATAAACACTGAGCTCATTCTAAACTGGGGGAAAGTCTTTTAAAAGGACATTATATGGAGAGAAATTTTGGATGTTGTTGCTGTCTTGATCCAAAATATCTCCCCTCTCACTGAGATTTGTGATTAAAGCTTTGAGGGATGGGAGGGTACTGGTTGGGTTAATATGTATGATGAATATGTATGATTGGCTAATATAACAAAGAGAGAAGGAGATTATATGCATCCATAACTGGAAAATGTACTGGAATGTAGAATGTAGATTAAAGTATTCCTATATTCATTCCTCATAAATTGTTATATTAAGCATGACTCTTGTCCTTTTTATCATACCACATCCTTGACTACCCTGAATTTTAATTAGCAAGTTGCATTACAAGCTTTAACTTCATAGTTTGCCCCAATTTTCTTTCTAAAGAACTAATTCTGTGTATTTACTAAACTTTGCAAAGTTACACTTTGTTCTTTATCATAAGTCAAACATCTCTGCTTCTGGCACTGTGTAGCTCTTTTATTCCAGCCTGAATGGTCTATGTACTCTCTCCTCCCATTTAGTTAAATAAATGGGAGAGCTTTCTTTTCATGTGTGGCTTCTACAGTACTATAATATTCCCTTTGGCTTTTTTAATTAACTTCAGAAGGCTAAACTTTTATCTACCAGTTCTGTGGCTATCACTTTTTTTCTTTCTTATTTGTCCTAAAATCTCTGGGAAAGCAGTAGGAAAGCTGCACTACTGGCATATTAGAAAAATATTTGCTCACTGTTCTTTTTCCTAGTGCTGATTTGAGTTTTATAAATTGTACAGTCCATGTCAACAGTTTTTTTAAAGCTAGTATAGGTGGTCAGCATGGAAGCTTCAGTTGCTGATGACTTCTGTAGTGGTGAAGGCTTTCAAAACTTCCTTTCATTTTATCTGTAAAATTTTATCTGTAGCTTCTGAAAATCTGAGTTACTCTCCAAGAAAAGCCAGTAACACTTACAGGGCATATACAGTTGTAATAGTCTCCAACTATGGCATGCCTATGCCTTGCACCATATGTATGCCTACAGTTGAACAAAATTATGACAGTTCACATAGCAGAGAAGTGGAATAATTTGTAACATCAAAAATACAGTCTAGTTTCTGAAAAACTAAGGAGGCGGACTTTGATCTGCAGCTATTTTAAGTGTGTGAACACGTGGGCTGAGATATTCTTGTGTAATCATACTGGAGGTGATTTTCCAAGGGTGGTCACAAACTATTTCAGATAGCTCTTAGCTAGAATGGACAGATCCTAGAAAAGATAGAGCGCAAAGGGTAGTAGCAAAACTCTTTAGTCTCAGATAGTACCCAAGACCAGAGGTCGCATTCTGAATGGAGAATTAATCTTTCTTGATAAGGCTGATTCTTGTTAGTGGCTCAGCTCTTAAAATAATCCTAGAGAACAATGGGAATCGAAGCACTGTTGAAAAATTGATTTGTATGTACTCTGCCAAGTATAGCAAATATACCACAGAGATAAGCAAAAGTCACAGCAGAAGGCTCACATTTATTAATCCAGTTCTTTTTGTTAAAAAGACCTTTAAAAACAAAACAATCTAAACCCACAAAGACACAAATATGGAAAACACTGCTCTCTTTATCCTCCTTACAATTATAAAATACCAGCTTTTGTAGCTTCTCCATGAGTATCAAGAAGGGTAGAGTTTTCTTACATAGCACTGAACTTCTTTTTGACAGATTTAATTAAGCCAATAGGGTAGACTGATTCTCAATATTCCACTTTGTCTTTCCATCACAAAACTTCAGTCTACATTAAAGACCCTGACCTTGAGAGAAGTCTACATACATGCAGTATTTGACCAGCTCAGATCCCTGTACTTCTGATGCTGACAGGAAAGTGGGAAGTACTGACATCTCTCTGTTTGGACAATCTTTTTTATGGATTCACTTGGACACTGGAGAGAGCCTGTTTTTATTTAGGGTAGTATGAATTTCAGTGTTAGAACAGAAACCTTTATACAGTTTGTGAACTAGAGATTTTTGTGGTAGGAGAGTTTAGAAAAAAATTTAATGAGACCAGCTTCAAACTTTAGAACAAAACTTTACTAAATTCAAGCATTAACAAAAGACTAAGTTTTTGCCTGGAATGATAATGCAATTACTGTGCTCACCAAACTTTAAGCATGCCTTATGCTAGCTGCAAATATACAGTATCTGAGAATTGATGAGCTCTGTACTTAGAACTGGTGGTAGTTGTCCTTGATGCTCTTAATCAAGGAGGTCAAGCCAATCAGACTTTAATTCTGAGAGAATCCAGAAATACAGTGTATTTTTTTTTCTCCTCTTCATTCTTAGTTTTATACTTTTTGCAACCCTATCAAAAAGGAGGACCTTGCCTGCTCTTTGTCTTGTTTATGGGGGTTTTCCAATCATTTTTCTTAGATATTTGGCAGGATATCCCACTTCTTTACAGTCCTGTGTACTTATATTGTTCCATATCTTGGAATTTTAACTCTAATGCCTCCAAAATGCAACTACATTGATGATCTGGACAAGAGGATCAAGTGCACCCTCAGTCAGTTTGCAGGCAACTTTAGATGGTGTGGGAATGTTGATCTGCTGGAAGATGTGAAGGCTGCGCAGAGGGATCTGGGCAGGCTGGATCAGTGGGCTGAGGCCAGTGGTATGAGGCTGAGTAAGGCCAAGTGCCAGGTCCTGCACTTGGACCACAACAACTCCTTGCAGCACTACAGGCTGAGGGCAGAGTGGATGGAAAGTGGCGCATCAGAGCCAGGACCTGAAGGTGCTGGTGGACAGCCAGCTAAACAGGAGCCACCTGTGCCCAGGTAGCCAAGAAGGCCAAAGGCATCCTGGATTGTATCAAAAATATTGATAGGCCAGCAGGACCAGGGCAGTGATTGTCCCTGTGTACATGGCGCTGATGAGGCCACACCTCGAGTGCTGTGTCCGGTTCTGGGCCCCTCACTGCAAGAAAGACACTGAGATGCTGGAGCAAGTCCAGGCAAGAGGAATGAAGCTGGTGAAGGGTGTAGTGAGTTGAGTCATATGAGAAGGGGTTGAGGGAGCTGGGGGTTTTTAGCCCGGAGAAAAGGAGACCTTATTGCTCACCACAACTACCTGAAAGGAGGTTGTAGCCAGGGGGGAGTCAGCCTCTTCTCCCAGACAGCAAGTGACAAGAGGACATGGCCTCCAGCTGCACCTTGGGAGGTTCAGATTAGACATCAAGAAGAATTCCTTCACATAAATGGTTGTAAAGCATTGGAATGGACCACCCAGGAAGGTGCTGGAATCACCTTCCCTGGAAGTGTTCAAGAAACAGCTGGGTGTGGCTCTTAGTGCTATGGCCTAGAAGACAAGGTGATGATAGTTCCAAGGTTGGAATCGATGATCCTGGAGATCTATTCCCACCTAAATGATTCTATACATAATTTTATTTACACTTTTGATGGTCATATTGCCTGTAATTACATATAATGGATTTGTTTGGCTGCATCGTAAGTTACAAGGTACTTGTGTGCTGTTTGCTGGGGCTTTTGTAAAATTAACAATTACTTGCCTGAAACAAAAATATTAAATATATCCAGATTACAGGTATTTATAGATATCACGGCCCTGTGCTTTTAGTTATACAGGGAGAAACAGAAAACCTTCTGTATATTGAATGTAAGAATTCAATTAATTTGAATCTCATCCTAATAGTACTCAAGAGGAGAGCGCTTCTCTCA
This sequence comes from Promerops cafer, assembly GCA_013398275.1. NCBI lineage: Eukaryota > Metazoa > Chordata > Aves > Passeriformes > Nectariniidae > Promerops > Promerops cafer. The sequence continues at coordinate 707,396 of VZSE01004322.1, read as the reverse complement.
TAAAATGAGGCTGAATTCAAAGATGTTTTAATGCTGTCAAATCACAAACTCAGACAAAGAGGAAAAACTGTAAAAACCATCAAGAAAAATATTCACTTGTCAGGTTGACTAGAGAGTGGATCAGGGCTTTTGATGAATAATTGATGAACAATGACCAGAACATGAACTCCTTGGATAATGTTGTGGTTAAAAGCTTCATCTCCTTTTAAGTTCTGATAGTAGTAGATGGGTTTACTTCTCTGTGTTGCAAAGACTACGTTTTCTGAAAGAGCTGATGTGCGAAGAGGTAACTAACATGCTTTAAATACAAAGATTTCCCTCCAAGAGGGTTTTTAAGTCTACTGCTAAACTGGGAAATAAGATAGAGCTCTGTCTTACCCAGAGCCTGCATATAATATCTAAGCTCAGGGAATTTGTATACACATATGGGCTCTGAACCTATAGATATACCAAAATAATATGAACATACCTGATAGTGGCCTTGTCAAAAATGCAGATATCAAATTGTCTATCATGAAGAAAGTGTAAAGTCATGTTTAAATGTCTTTTTAAGTAGCTGTGGACCAGTTGCTTATGCTGTCGGCAAGAGGGAACCTAAACTCAAGACTAAATTAGGATTTGTTTAAATATATACAAGCTCTTGTCAAAGCAACAATTCCTGTTTTATATCATATATATAATGAGATAATGCAAAAATTCAGTGAATTGAAGGTTAAATTCCCCTTTTTAAATATTTTGGCAGCAAGCACCTCTGCTTCCTTTCTTCTGACATAGAATTGTAAGTGAAACAGTCAGCAAAACTGTGGGATGTCTTAATCCTTCCTTTGCAGTTATTAGAAATGTAACCCCAGTGTCAAACATAATGAAACTTGAAGGTGGCTATAATTTGCAAAATTATGCTTTAATTTACTTTTGTTTGCAATTGATAACTGAAAGAAAAAACTCATAGCTGTTTATACAAGTATTATCTAATGAATTTTATTAGATAAAACCAGGCACAAACATGTGTACATTTGACTGCTTTTCTATACTTTTCTACATGTACCACCTACTGGATATAATGTGCTATATAATTGACAAAGTTTACATAGAGATAGAATAATCCTTAAGGTTTCTTCCACACAGGCAGATCAGAAGAGAAAATTATTTTCTGTTGTGCTTTAGATTTTAAATATTAAAAAAAAAAAGTACGTAGTCATAGTTGTTTCACGAGTCTTTTGTAAATACCTTGACATCTCCATACTGCTTCTCCTAGCACATAGTTTAGAATTGTGGTTCTATGATACTAAAATCCATAACCTTAGAAGTCTCTTGACAGCTTGTAATTGACAAGGTCAGCTAAATTTTGCCTATTTGATCAGTCAATTAAACATACTTGATTTAACCAATCAAACTTGATCTTGAGGTTGTTATTTGTTCTTCATACTACTATGGAACAGAGGAAATGATGTGCAGAAAAATTTTCTTTGTCTTATCAATACTGTAATTTCAGAAATCCCACCAATGTTACAACCATTTTTCAAATTTTATTACAACTTTTCTAGTTCGGTGCCTGTACAAGAATACTGAATATGTAAGACTATATGCTGAAGAAGGATGTAAATCAGGTTTTTTCTGGAAGCTGTGATTTCTCTAATGAAGCACTGTTTTTTCTACACTGCTACAAAGAATCACTTGCCAAACCCCTTGGTCACAGACGTAGCAATTCTTAATTTCTAAAATAAACTGGATTTTATTAAGGCAAGTTCTGTCTTCTATATACAGATCAATATGATTATCTACACAAGGAGAATAGCCTTTCTAGGTCAGTTTTTTACTCCACAGAGCCAATAATAGAAGCATTTGCTGTGTCTTTGCTCTGTCTAGGCCTGAGGAAAGGCAGCCTTTCCCTAGCTTGTAGCACAAATGAGGTGCATCAGGAGGGTCAGCAAAACAAGACAGACCTTGAAAGCCAAGCAGACAGTATGACTTAATTCTTGCTAAGCACACACTGAAGTCGATTCTACAGCATGTGCTAGAATAGATACTTACCAGCCAAAGAATTCTGTAGTTTTCTTCAATGAGGGAGAGCTACCCAAGGGACAGCACTGAGGGCAGGACCGTACTTGATTCCCTGCAGTTCTGAGCTGGGAGGAACTCCGTGATTGTAACATAGGTTTTCCTGGTACTGGTAATTTAACTAATTTCAGTTGAATAATAGAACTTTTCCTTCTTGTATAGCGGCATGATAAAATATCACGAAATTAAAGAATTTGACTCAGTCTCCCCTTGCCTTCAGTTTTAGTTCCCTGTTTTGTCTTACAGAATACTCTAATTGTTGTGTTTTGACTTTTGCAAGACAAGTTCTCCTTTTCTGTGTTCAGGAAGATGTCCTTTCATGTTTCCACAGGCCAGTGAAAGAACAAGAGCCAGGGTACCTACCTGGAAGGGCCAGTCCCAGGTTTCAATCTGATTGAAGGGCTATGTGTATATTGTAGCCTAGAATATTTGAGAGAATGCACACACTAGGCAGGAGTGTGCCAGAGCCTGTGTCTGAGCTGTTCTGTATGGGCTGACATCTCAGAAGGCAGTGCTACTGTGCTGCACTTTGGGACTCAAATATCTGTGTACACCAGAGTCAGCCAACTGTCTCTAGCCCCAAGCTGATGTGCATGTAATTCTGTCTAAACACAAGGAAATTGATGTAAGGACAGTGATTAAACAGTGGAAAAGACTGCTGTAGAGGCTGAAAATCTCCATCCTTGTAACTGTTAGACCCAGCTGGCACAGACCAGAAAAACCTGCTCTAGCTGATCCCACTTGAGCAGGCTGCTGCTCTGGATGAGCTCCTGAAGTCCCTTCCAACCTCACTGTTGTTGTGACTACATGAATATGTTACAGAGATCTTTGGGGTTGAAGAAGGAGTGCAAAATAACTAAAAAAATAATGTAATGCATTAAAGTGCAGTTCTTTCATCTAGTTGCTCCTGTAGTTGCTTTTTCTCAAAATCTTAGTAGTGGTAGAAACAAAATTAGTACAGCTGATGTGAGAATAAAATACTCCAGTATCTTCATCTGGGGATGAATTACCTGGTAATATTTGACACTTGTAGCCAAAAAACATCACTGTATCTACAGTACTTCGAGGCATTGCTGCAAAATTTCTACACTGACTTTTCATATTATGTTGGAATTTTGCAACTTAAAGATATCAAAGTCAATCCTTAAAACATCAGGGAATGTAATGTACTTTTTGAGTTGCAACAGGAGAGTATGCTCCTGGCTAAACTTTCTTTTTAGCTCAAACAGGTTGTGGGCTTACTGAGGGAATATTCAATAACAAAACTGTTGCTATTGAACAGAAAACTACATTAAACCACTGTTCAGTATTCTAGCCCTTCGAGCTCATGTTTTCAAATCATCGTGTCTAGCTTTTTCTAGATATTTCAGTTCATATGAGTGTCAAGCAAATGCTGTCTGTGTTGTCTCCAGTTTCCAAAGCCAATTATGGAATTTGTGCAACAAATTTTAAAATGTAATAGTAATATGTATTTTTGACAATGTGTTTGATATATTATGTTAGTACTTCTAAATAGCACTGCGTGCCTCTTGGGGAAGGCACAAATAATTTGCTTTGTACAATAACAAGCATGTTCTTAGTACCTGGTGATCTGAATAAACCAAAAGTTAAGTAATCTTTGAGGATTTATGTATAGAACAGTTGGCAACAGTATTATGTTCAAGTTTAAATTATTTTAGAGCACTTGTGAGGATAGAAATAAATAATTTTTAATTTAACTTCTGTACAGCAAACATGCTCAGCACAACAACTGCACTCTTTAAGTAGCTCCTAATTTGACAAAGTACAATTTTTAAGGTATTTATATGTTAAGAAACGTAGTTGGGTATAGATGTCTCTAAGGTGGCCCTACTGCTATACTAGGAAATGCTTTTTCCTGGAAATATAGTCTGGCTTTCTCATTTCTGCCACTGAGTAATTATGCATAATTACTTTAACTCCCAACTGTTTTTCTTGCCTAGTCTATCCTTAAAAGAATAGCATTTCTCAGTTCCCAGAAGATGAAGTGTAACAGCTTACATACAAGCAGTAGTTCCTCTGTGGATTCTTAGGTTTCTGTAACAGCTAGGAAGGAAATACTGATGTGCGAAAAATGGAGGGACATAAGTGTTCTCATGCCTTCCAGGTTTTTTCTGTCATCACTTTTTTCTCTTGGGCTGGCATCTCCTAATGTATGAAGCCTGATTATATTGCCTGGCTGTGACAACTTTAAAAGTATAAAAACTAAGTCTGGTTTAACTGTGATAATTTTCCAAAATTTTTAAATAAAATAGAAATGTACCACATGCCATCTATATTCCTGCTCCTAATGAGACAAAAACAGTTCTTCAGGATTTACCAGAAGTGGGATTTTCTGTACTTGTCATCTGAACAAGTATAGTTATAGACTGAAGAATTCCATAGTACTATGTGTGTTCCTTCTAGGAAAGCTCTGCTTCTAGCTCATGAATCCTAAATGCTTTAGCAAGGATGTAATAGGCTTTGAAAATGCAATTATCAGATGTTGTTTCTGTTTGAGAGAGGCTGAAATGGTTCCCCTGTGAGGCAGCTACTTCTGTTGTGTTTGCTGATATTCCTGCACAGATTGCACACAGACTCCTGCACACACTGGCACACTCAAGTGAGAACACTGACTGCACGTACTCTGCTCTCCACAGCCTGGGAGCAGGCAGGTGCTTGCTCAAACACAGCACTTCCCCTGAGGTGCTTCTTTACAGTTATTTGTCTGAAGTAGCAGTTTTATTTCCACAGCTCAGAGAATTCTGAGAATCTTTCATTGCTACTGTTCATGCTGATTATTGTAGCTAACTGAAATTTGTGTTAGTGACTTGAGCTTATTTTTCACCAAAAAAAATTCCCGTCCTCAGTTCATTGATCAGTTATGTCAATTTAACGTTTTCAGTTTTGAACTCTAAAGCCCCAAAGCTTCTGTAGTAAATACTTGCAGTCTAATAGCACTTTCGTAGAAAGAAGGTTTTTTTTATTTGTGTGCTTTGTGGTGAATCTTAAAATGAGGCCTAGAAAATCTGACAAAATCCTAAGAAACAAGTCACTTGTAAAACTGAGTTTTGAGCTTCTCAGCTAGAGTTATTGGTAGTATAATTAATTCCAAGGTTATATTTCCTTTTTGCTGTATTTTGTTTTAATTAAAAGGAACTGTATAGTAAAAGGTACCAGATATGTACTGGTAAGCCTTTTAAATGCTTTAAGGTTTGGCTATTCTCTGTGGAGAACTGACAGTTCCTTGGTCTTAAGTAAATCTGCTCGCTCCCTCTGATACACAGATCACAGGCTGGAATGAACTTTGTGCTGCTTCCAGTAGGGATTCCTTAGAGAACACCTATTTCCAGGCTGGCTGTCACTCTGCAGTGTACTTACCATAGGAGCTGAGTTTATGTGCAGTTTTATGTTATTACACCACCTCGTTATCCAAGATCTTGTATTTCAGCTCAATATAGCATTTTTCACAAACTTGTGATGAATCCCAAATTGAGCTCTTGAGGAATGATAGATGTGTAGTACAAGCTAAAGGATGCCTTGTAGGATCAGTGAGATAAGCAGATTAATCTCTAGCCTGACCAAGTAAAATTTACTGAGCCTGAACCTGGCGAACTTAGGTTCAGACCATGCTAGTACCAACACACTTTTGCATAAGCTTGAATCATGCTGGTTTGCAGTATAAAATCTAAACATATTTTCTCTACTGACTGAGGACCAGGGGCAACTGGTATCCACAAAGAATATCAGGATTTTTCTCAAGGGTATGGTTGTGATTATATTGGTATGGGTTGACAATTGGACAAGATAATTTTAAAGGTTTCCTCCAAACTTGATTCAGTGATCCTATGTGATATCTCTGGTGCCAGACTACCCTGTTTTAAGGTGCCTTATTTGGCCTGCGTATTTTATAAGATGGGTGAACAGCAAACTGATTCTAGAACATTAGGACCCTTTTGAAATTTCCTATTGTTTACTTGAATCTAGGAGATCAGGAGGAAAAAAAGCAAGAAAAAGAAACCTGAAGTTCAAAATAAAAATCTTTTTACATTTTAGTCATGTTCTAAAGTTCTATGGCAACTCAACATAGTGAAAGCAAACTATTCAAGCTCCCTTAGGAAAAAACCAAAAACCTCCTGTGCCTGGTTTCTAGAATTTGGACATCCTCTTGTTTTACTCTCTGCTTTTTCTTCCTTAATTGGGTTAAGGTATCCATACCAAATATTCTGTTGAGATGAGTGGTTTATTTCTATCATGACAGTACAGGAAGAGTGTAAATGATGAAAGTGTTCCAAGTGCCCTAATCCTGCACTCAGGAATCACTTATCATGGGGACACTACTCTTAATGTGGATTCCTGGCGAGTAGTAATGGACATTTTATCAGTTTCCATAAGCATTTGAGCATACCATATGTGTATAAGTAAATGAATATTTTCACATTTTAAACGCTTATTAAGATTGTGCTCAGAAATTACAAGACCTAATTAACTGTTTATCTCTGAACTGGAATATATTCCTATAATGAAGAATCCTCTACTGAGTAAATTCCTATGGTTTTTGTAATTATATTGGGTATCCATTAACCTGAAAGGTGATCCTGACTCAAATGCACTGAACATCTCTTCCTGTATCTGCGTCTGAAACTCGGTCAGTACAACTTTTTCTGTCTTCCCTGGTGACATTTACCTACAACTCTGGTTTTGTTGTCTAATTTGTGTTCTGTGCATTGTCACAATCCATAAACTACTTTGTATTAATCCAAGTGAAGATTGAAGAAAAGGTCTAGCTAGAAATTGCTCTCCAAGCATATGATGCAAATACCCCTTTGCTATTCTAATCTACTTGGAATGCCTTCCTCTTGAAGAAGGAAGTGGGCTAGGGCAGTATTTCTTGTATTGCATCTCAAAGTATACTGCTATCTCATGTGAAATTAGTTAATTTACATTTTTTTAAACTGTGAGGGTCAAAAATTCTTGTTTGAATATCGAGCTTTACCCAAGACGTGATCACAAATTTTTAAATTATTATTTAAGTACTTCAGGTCTAGCATTAAAAAGAAAAGGTAAAGGCAGTGCTTCAACATCAGGTGACCCCTTAAGGGTTTTTTTGGTTAATTTTTGGTGTGGATTTTTGTTTTTTTTTTCTTTGTCCTTAGGCACTTCCTATTTGCTATGCTAGGAACATTATTACAAAAAACAGATGAAACCAAAAGCTTTTAACATGCTTGGGCAGATCAATCAAGAAGTATTTGAAACTTGACGTGTGACCAAAAAAAAAAAGTTAATGGCATAACTGGTTAATGTTAGGGTTTCTGGATTAGTAGAAAGAGGAGAGAATCATCTTCTGAAACTGCCCCGACTTTGATTTATAGTCAATCTTGACATCATTTCATTCTGTGAAAGATACCTATCTTTGGTTTTCTTTCTAATATAAATAAAAACAGAAGTGTAAAAATTGTTGGCTTTACAGAAGAGTTTAACTGTTCAATGCTGTATTGAGTGCTATACAAAAGGAAAATCTGCCTGTGGAATATTAAAGGCAGTCTTACATTTCCTATTTATTTCCTTACATTTCACATTGTGTCTGTGTAATGTATGCTTGGTTTATCAACTAAGATAAATGCCCGTAAAGCACAAAAGTTTGCAACAGATGAAGAAAATTTAGGTTTTGTCTTGGTTTATTATCAGTTTGGTTAAACTGCTGTCTGCTGCTTTAAATATAAGGGCATGTCTTCTGCCACATCTCAAAACAGTTCTCTTGAAATACTTAACACTAAATAATGCAGAAGTAGTACTCATGTTTTGGATGTTCAGAACTTCTTTTTGAGTGCTTAGTAGGTTCTGTTTGTTTCTTTTATTTCTGCACAGAAGATAGGTCTTGAAATTTATTATTTACTTGTTTCTTAAAGGAAATGTTGATTTTTTTCTGTCAAAGCCATATAGACCCTCTGCTTTTTGTCAGGCCTTGTCTGACCTCCCACTGGCCCAGAAAATAAGGCAGTCCTCTGGGGCTGTTGCTGTTGGGGGGACACCAGTGATTCAGGGCTCTCCAGGGGGTGGGCATTCCATACAACTCAATCAGTACAATACAAGCCAAAGTAAATTTGGTGTGTTTTTTGTCACTGCTCCAGTTGCCTAACGTGATGAATTACAGGACTGCAACACAACTGATGTTTAAAAAGACTTAAGGAGACTGTCTAGTCCAATCCACTCTGCTCAAATCTGGATAAACTGCAGCAAGTTGCTCAGAACCATGTCCAGATTTTTGAGTATGTCCAAGACTGGAGATTCCACAACCTCACTGGGCAACTTTCTCCAGTGTTCAAGCACAGTGAAGTTTTAAAATGGAATTTCTTGTTTCAATTTGTGCTTTTTGCTTTATTGTTCTTTCACTGGATGCCACTAAGACAAGGGAAAGGAACTCTGCAACCATATACTTCACGAGGTTAGACTTGTTATTTTTCCAAACCACGCATGTTACATTTATGTATTTTAATGGTTGCATAGAGAATAAATGCTTCCAGTGCAGTGCTTTCTGTCTTGTAGGCTCAGCTGACCATTTTATATCAGTGACACATGAAGATGAAGTCATCTTTGTGATGCAATACCTCCAATGTGTTAATGGTTTTGAGTTTTTATGAGAGCAATGCCTGTGCTGTAATGCAGACTAAGGTTTTCATCCACTGTCTTAATGAAGACCATTACTACCTTTTCTAATGCTAACTCTAGGAGGTAGATACTTTTGCTTGTCATGAATCTGAGTTCTCATTGTATGGTCCTGAATTGTGAGTTCTTTACAGTCTGCAAGATTGCAATACTCACATCCAAAGAGCCATGGGTACGATGCATTTGGAGATTACACACCGTATAAAAATGACAGCCAAAACCTAAAAGCAAACAGAAAACTTGTATCACTGCAGAAAACCTCAGAGATTGACCTAGCACACCATAAAATGGGTGTGCTGGTGTATTCATGATTTTTGTCCCTGCAATATAACTTACTGTTTTGGTGCAAGTGAATGCTGTCATATCCAATAACTATGTAGGAAGAATTAGGATTTAGTATGCCGAAACAACAAAGTATTCGTACTTTTTGAGGAATGCAGTCCACTGCATCTTCTGTTATTCAAACTGCCTTAGCTCAATTTCTTACATTATCACTGAGGCAATTGCACATAGAAATACACCTTGGGTATTTCAGATATGGGTGGTGTTTTCAGGATTGGGAGTAGAAATGTGGAGCTGCTGCCATGCCACTGACTACCTGCTGGGAAACCTCGAATTTGTTTGGCTTCATCCTTGGAGCTGCTCCTGTAAAAGCTGTGCTTCTAAGAATGGTTGGAATGAGCTGCTCAGCCAGGAATGCTGATTTGCCCAGCATAGTGATATACTCCCAAGAAAAGCTTCTTTTGTGTTTAAGGGATGCAGATTAACACAGATAAGAATTTGTAGTAAGCCATCTAATAACAGTTGTCAGTTACTTATTTAAACATTTATCATATGAAAATGCAACACACTTAGAATAATCAAAATAAAACAGTGTAAAGTAGCTGCTCTGTCAAAAGGCTGGATATAATTATGGACCTTTGGATTCTACAGGTTTAAATGTCAGTCCTACAAAGTAACTGTATCTTTCTCTATACCTGCTCTCTTCCCTTCATTCATTGTAACTTCACTAGGTATAAAGGATATTTATCTTACCTCCAATACTCAAATAGCCTGGTTCTACTCAAGACAAGATAGGTACTCTCTGTGTTCATATATGTGATTGCTTGAACATAAGCAAACAGATTTTAGTGCACTTACTATTTGTATTTCAGTGTTCTGAAATGTCCATATTCTTTTAAAAATATGTTTTGAATGGTATAATGTCATTGTGCGACAGTGATTACTGAAAGCCTTCAGGACTGCTTAATTTCCATGTGCATCGCTCACCACTGGAAGTTTGCTGAGGCTGAAGCTTGTTAGTGAGTGTAAATGTTTGTTAATGAGATTAATTTACAAGTAGCAGCTATGGTTTACTAGAAAATGCTTCTTAAAGCATTGCTTTTTAAGTAAAGCTCTTAAAATATCAGCATGAGTGGAGGATCCACAAGGATCCACAAGGATCCATCTTGACTAAGGAAACTGCCAAACATCTGCTATGTCAGTATTCCGGTTTATGATGCTAAGCCATAAACAAAGGACTCTTGGCCACGATTTATGATAGTCACTGGCTAGAGCTACCTGCCAGAAATTATGCCTTCAGTAATCCAATTACATGAGTGAAGATAGGAATCCACCGTCAGGGCAGTTTCCAGCATAGGAAAGGCTTTTTCAATTTTTGTGGCTTTTGTGAATAAAAAATTATTCATGAAAAATCATAAGTAAGCAGCTTTTTGATGGATTGTACCAGTGTGGCTGTGTCTGTAATCATACTACTGGGAAGCCTGTAGTAAGACCTCAAGTCAGTAGAAGATTCTTTCTTGTCATGGGAGGGGACATGTTGCTTCATTACTTTACACTGGAAAGACAGAACTCTGGAGGAGAGCTCCTTTTTAGCAGGACTGTGTGTAGTTGCACGCTTAAGGGTTTTTCTAGTGATGTTTACGTGTATTTTATGATCTTAGATTCAAGACTAACTAGGTGGAAATAATCAGTGAGGGGGTAAATTAACTTTATGCTTAAAGTTTTTCAAAGAGGAGAGAGGTCTTTTGTTAGTCTTTCCCAGACATACCCTGTTCCCTGAAGCAGAGAGAGGTACAGTGCATACAAAAGAAATGCTATATATTAATGTTGCTTGGTAACCTATTTGCTGTGCTAGAAATCATCATAGTAAAATCTTTGTGGCATCTTAGTCTTCTGACCCTTAACAGCTGATGTACTACTTGGAAAAAAAAAAAAAAAGAATTTTAGTTCAAATTCTTAGTAATTTCATACAGCTAAAAGTATTTGTCTTCTCTTAAGGTTTGGGACCTCTCCTCTTGAGAAGAGCAGGGAAGCAAGAAAATTAGTTAATTGCTTTAAAGAGAATAATTAAATTCAGAGCTGAAATTTAATGTTTGTTTTCATCTCATTCTGAGTGTGCAAGCTCTCCCAAAAATGAAGCATTGATGCTTTTTGCAGCAGGTCAGGGATGAAAAATACAAATCTAAATTCACTCACTGATTGAAACTGATTAATTTATCTGGTTTTGTGATGTTTCACTAAATGTCATCATTGCTTTATTAATACATTTAGATTTATTTTTTCAGATCTAATATATTCATACACAACTTTTGTACAATAAATATATAATATGCAATTGTGATACAGATTAAATACTCTCCCCATTTTAAAATTGTTATGGAACTACAAGTGTTGTGAGGTAGTGATTTTTTTTTTCTGCATCTTAGATCAATTGATTCATTTGAATTCAGGAATACCTAGACTAACCTCACTACTTAAAATTGTACCTTTCATTACACACAATTGAAAAAAATAAGAGTAAATGCATTGGCTAAGGGCAGTGATTTTGCATAGATGGGACCTAGGATAGTATTGGGCCTGTAGGATGTTTTCTGTGATCATGTCGATTTGTGTGAGCATAATTGTAGTTTCAAATCTCATTGTAAAATGAGACCTAGCATTTTAGAAAAGAAATTTACTGGTAAAATGTGGTGGAAGTCATCCAGGAAAAAAAAAGAAACTTTACAATGTTACTCTTACAAGCACTTGAATAACTCCTACCCTTATGAAGGCTGGATATCCAATGAATGTTTTTCATTGTATCAACAATCCAGATATTTTTAAATAAATGTGCATGTAATGATATTTAAGAGAATTAAACTATCTATTTGGAAAAAGACAAACTTCTAAGTTTATTTTAGGATTGCATCAGCTTTCAGTTATGCTACAGCTTTTTATAGCTTGACTAGTGCTAATGATCTCATTCTCTTAACCTGATAATAAAAATAATGGAATACCTTGATTAACTTGAATGGCAGCTCATATTTGATATGGTGGTTATAATTAACCACACTGCAACAAGTTGCCACCCTGTGCTTTGTCTTACCTTATACAACCAAATAACTAAAATTAGATGGTGGTCTGTCTGATTAAAAAAAACAAACAAAAAATTTAATTGGAGAGTGTCATAATAGGGCTGTGTATAATTTCTTTAGAAAGAAATCTGCCTTCTTTGTTTTTCAGAACATTTAAAAATAAGTGAGACCAATCCAATACAGACAACGTGGCCAAAAATACCATCAGTATTTTCACATCTCTCTACAGACCATATATAGTGCAGGCAGGAGAAGTGTTGCTGCTTTCAAGGATATCAGAACTCCCCTGAGAGAGAAAGGACTGGACAAATTTTTCTGTAAAGGCAAATTTTAAAATGGGTATGCTGGGATGTGGATAAGTAGTAGATAAATAGCTTTAGAGTTCTTAGAGGTCCTTTCTCTTTGGCTGCCTTTAGCTTAGTTTGACATAGATGGGGAAATGTTATGTGCTCTTACCAGTCCTTCAGGTTGATTGCTTGATCTGCTGTCTGTTCCCTCCTGTTTCAAGCCCCAACACAACCAAAACAAAAGGCAAGACTTGTCAGATTGGTAAAATACCTGCTTATGTTTCCATATTTGCTGCAAGCTTTGAAATGCTGGAAATGTAAGTGTGTGAATATAAATTTATACAGTTTATTATGGTGGAACCAAATTCTCATCAAAATAGACAAGACACTATGAGAAGATATTGTTATAGCTAAGCTTACTTTTAAAATGCCTTTCTGCACCTAAGTTTCCTTTTTACCATCAGTTCACTGCAGGATGATGCCATTAAGAAGTGCAGACTCTTCAATAGCTTCTACTAACTAGCAGAATGAATCTTAACTGCATCATCAGCTGTTCAATTACAGTATAAGCACCCTTATGGTGATACGTAAATCAGCATGAAATTATGAAAGACAAATATGATGGTGTCCTTTTAGAGTATCTGGAAGACTTGCAGGAAAGTGTAAAAGGAGACACTGATTACTCTTGATGAAAGAGGAAATTTATGAGATCTTAATGATAAACATGAGTTAATACAATTCCGAAGTGTGTGAAACTTGAGGCTACTAAAGGCTACTAAAACTAGTGCAAGACCTGCAGAAATTCAGATAAGGTTCTTTTGAGTTCAGCATATCAAACACCAACTTCTCATCATACAGTTTTCTATACACTGAGCTAGCTACTTACACAGTTAGGGCTCCTACCTTCCACTTAACCAAATGTTAGTGCTAATTCTGGTATCTCCTGTAGGTGGGAGCCCAGGCAGTAGAAGAGGCTGAGTTGTTTTTCTGCTCTCTTCTAAAGTATGCTCTTAGCAAGCCAGTCTTTCAACAGACTATATATAAATTAAGCTGGTGAGTCTCAGAAATGTACATATCACTCTGTTTATAGACCTTCAATGAATGGTAATTCATTGACAAAGTGTGAAAGTGTAAGTTTTCAGCTAAAAAGGCTAGGTGTCAGCTCTTTTGTTTGGAATGTACAGTATGTATATATCTATATATGTATGTGTGTGTATATATAATATACAGTATATATAACTTCCTGAACTGGTAGCATCACTGATGACCAATCAAAAAAACTCTACATCTGACAATGATTTCTTTTTGTAATATTCTAAATATCAAAGATGAGACTAAATATTTGGCTTAGCATTTTTTGGGCAGAATTATAAACAAAAACTGATTTAATGATTTTGAATATGTCTGATTCTGGCAACTAAAAATGCTGTAAAATTTTGAAACTAAGTTCTGACTGCACTGGGCTTTCAGGAGGAAAAAGTAGGAAGCTGTTTTAAAAAGTAGCTATTCCCTAGAGTCTAAGTGCTTGAAAGCAGGGACATGTTTTAGCTCAGCTGATGTAATGGACACATATTCCTCAGGATGTGGCTAGTAATGAATGAATGTTTTTCATAAGTAGCTAGTGTTCTAAAATAACATCAAGCTACAGCTAGTGATAAGAAAATAAATTATTCATTCAAGTTAGCCCTTCAGAAGATTGGAATTTTACTTTAGACTTCGGCTTCCCTGGAAATTCCTTATGTTTATCACTAGATTTAATGCCACTGTCATTTAAACACTAGAGCTTTGCATTTGTTCAGACCACAGTAATAGATTTAGAGTTCCCTACAAAGAAGGCATACAGTATCACTCAGATTTTTATTTCCTCATTGTAGAATTCCTGTTGTAGTCCTAAAGACAAGAAACTAGCTCTGAATATTTTCTAGCTTTCAGTGGAAGTGCTGGAAAGGCAGCTAGGTGCTGTGTTCCCACAAGTTTTTGGCTCCTAGCAGTGTTCTAGAAGTGTTTACATTACTGCAATGCAAATCTTCAATTTCACAAAGCAGATGCTTGTAGGCAGGCTTGGTCACTGGGGCCCTGCTGGTGGTACCAAGGGCATAATTGTGTAATTGGTAGAATATGAAAGAGAGAGATGGGACAGCTGTATCCACACTACATATATTTTGTGCAGGGTCTGACACGAGCTGCTCCTCGTCAGGAAATCAGGAGCAAAGAGCTCATGTTAGGAAATACAGTGACTTCCCTGGCCTTCCTATGAGTGCATCCGAGTGAAAAGATTTATCTCTTTCCAGCATAATTTATCTTATTGCTTGGTGTGAGATCTTTCTCCTGTCATTTATCTGTCCTAAGGCATAGGATATGGCTAATCCATCGACAACAAACCATTTTGATGTGGCTTTATGCAAAACAATTTACATGCTTCAGGGTAGTCATGAAAGCTCCCTGATAATTCACTGTGGTGCATTAAGCATCACAGCATCCCCTGGCAAAGGCAGTTAACTCTCTTGTAAACTTGTTTTCAAATACTGCACAGGAGAGAAGTGCAAGTTCCCTGGTTTTTTGAAAATTGTCTTGCATCAGTATGGAACAGTAGGCTGAGTTTCATTTGGAGCCTGGGAACACACATACACCCACTCAGTACTCTCTGGAAAGGTGTTAGCTGTGCAGAATTAGAATAACTGCTCAGTTCAGAGTTGTTATCAGTAATTCCATTGCAGCTCCTAACTACGAATAACAGGTTTTATCAAGAGCTATGAAAGTTCACACAGCTACTCTTGTTGAACAGGGTTCACACTTATATTACACTAGGAACACAAATCCTGATACCTTATGAAAATATCTAGATCTTGATATTTATTTTTAATACGTTCATCAGATATGACAATCAGTGTAAACTCTATCACTTCACCTATTTCTGCTACTAGCTCTGATTAATAAAGGTATATAAAATGTAAAGGCAAATACAAAAAATGAGAGAAGAATCCTGAAAATCATGACTTGTTCCACTTAATTTTTTCTTCACATGCTACCTTATAGTGACACATGTATGCTTACCTGTTCATTTGCCAACTGTAGGTACATTGGAAAATAAATGTCTGTGAAGCAGTAAAAGAGTTTACTGCTTAAAATTTACTGATGTGATTTCTGAATACTCTACTAAGGTTTCTTGGAACTTTTTAAAAAATAATTTTATTACTGTTCAGGAAATCAAATGACTAGAACTTAATAAATTTAATGAAAAATTTAGGAAAGCAAAAAGAAACCAAAACAGGAAGAGGCCAAGCCAAGCCTGTCTGATTATTTACCAAGGTTTAAATATTTTGCAGCTTGAAAATTTTTATTATAGTAGGAAAATTTAGTTAAATTAAGGACCTGATAACAATGCACAGATTTGGAATCCTTTTTTTTATTATTTTTCCCCTCAAATCTTTGCCTAAATTCTAAATCTTAAAGAAGGAAGCCTTCAGCTTTATACAGTGAACCTCTACCTCCCTCAGGTTCTTGGAAATTGTTTTTCTCATAGAGAAATAAAAGTCACCATACTATAACTTTGAATATTCTCTATGCTGTGAATCATGCTTTTCAGATCCTTTTATTAACAAAGAATTCTTTTTCCTTCAATAAAAATAATTGGTTCCACCTACATTTTCTTTGGGGACTCCATGATTACTGTCAGAACAGAAACCTCAAGCGTACCTCAAGGTATACCTCAGATACTTGTTAAAAAAAAAAGTCTATTAGTAATTTCTGTAAGTAAAGTTCCAGTGCAGAAGCACTGAAAACAATTGGCTGTGAAAGATGTTTTTCATTGCAATCTACAAAATTATACTGAATGGATGAAACTGAATTTTTTTTTTTTTTTGGTGTGTTGTAAGATTGACTCACTGTCACTTCTTTTCTTGATACTACAGGTCTTAAAAGGAATTTTCTGACAAGAAAGTGTGTAAACTGACAACTGAGATTTGTCCTTATTCAAATCCCATGACTCATTCCATAGGCAATAAAATTTTCATTGTTGTTGAATTGAATTTCCTAATATATTTGCATCCATCATCATTCATAATACTAATTATGAAGTCTTATTTTTCCAGTTGTGTATTAAGTGGTTCTTAGTGGGGATACTAGGTGTGAAGGAACAATTCAACTTTCACCACTATCCCTTTATTTTGACAGAGCCATGGCCACCCTGCACCAAAAAGATTACATGATATTTTTTAAAAGCAGGGGAGTTTTTTACTTTTTCTGAATCCCTGTAGCTTGTTTTCCTTGTAACTAGATCTTTCAATTTTTCAGTAAGTTCTGGATGAACTCAGACAAATAACGTAAGCTTACATGTCAGCATAGCTGCTCTGTAAAAGCATATTAATCAGATGATCTAGCCTGGCCTGGACCAATTTCGTAGATTTGGATTTAATAAGTGGGAAGAGAACAATAAGTCTGGGTAGGAAATGTGCATCCTGAGTTCTAGACTGCTTTCTTCAAGAGTGACTCTGGCTGTGGTCCTCAGCCTTTGGGGCTTTCCTGGGCTAACAGTAAATGGGCCAGAACTGTAAAGCTGTGGTTCAGGTGCTAAAGCTGTGATATAACAAAGGTACTGTTAACTTAGTAATGACCTGTGCCTTTGCAGAGAAAAGTGGCAATGTGACAGAGTACTGTCATGTCATTTGTTGCTGCCACTGACAGAAGACTCAGTATCTGGGATTGGACCTGGCTGCCAAATTTGGGGTGAGCAGTTACTGTATGATGCCTCTCTCCTTCCCCCTTCTGGAATGCTGACAAAAGGTGGACAAAATAAATGTTTTTTGTTTTCTGTATCCTTGGATTTAGAGCCAGAACCTAGTAGTGTGAGGATTTGCACAGTGGAATTGGAGCTAGGATTGCACTTACAGTCAACTGAGCAAATGCAAGTTGGTTATGTGCTCCTAACTGGGAAATGGAATTCTGTTTCATTTTGGACTGGTACACTAGAAATACCAGTTCTGTCTCCTCACACATTTTCAAAACTCTGAGCTCTTGTTTCACTTAGAAACTTGAACATTTCCTCAATTTTGACCTTTGCCAATGAAAAAAAAAAAAAAAACAGCTTGATACTTGTAAATGTAATAGTGTATTCAGAGTTTCTCTATTTAAAATATATGCCACTGGAGAAGGAGAAAGTGATAAGTCACTAAGTTTTCTGATAACTAAAAAGGAGGAATGTATTTGGAATTATTTTTCACACCACAATGTAATAAGATTTCTCCTGTCTGTTCCTGACTATTTGCTTTAGTCATGTTGAATATAAAGTCAAGTTCATTGACCGTATGTCAGAGTTTCCAAGTGGGAAGTTAAAATTCAAAAAGCTGGCACTGGAAGCAGTGATGGGTGTAGCAGAAAGCAACTGGGCCAATTGACTAAGGTCTTGACCAGGACTAAAGGCAGTGACAGTGCAAATCATGTATCTCACCATGTGGACTGATTGGAGGAACCTGATGATCCTGATTGGATGACCTGATGAGGTTGGCACTGGCTTGATGTCAGGTCACAGGGTATGTCTGGGAAGCTGGAGAGAAAAATACTGAAAAAAGTAGGAAGGTGACATCCTTGATGTTGCAGCCATTGGCCCATTAGATGATTTGGGGCAAGTTGCTTGTCTATGCTTGCTTACCTACCTCAAAATTGGCAGTATTTTTGTCTCCAAAGAGCTTCTTCATTGTTCTAACATTGTTCAGATTTTCTTCAGCTTCAGGCATTTTGAAGTCACTGAAAATCTTTTGCTCTAGAAAAGCTGAGATCTTTTAATATTAGCTACCTAAACACAAAAAAGGTTGAATGAATGTTTAAACTGAGTTCCAGACACTGACAGCTATAAGTATGCTGTAGATACATGCATTTTCGCATCTAGTGAAAACCTTACACAGGATTGGTAAAATTGAGTATTACTAAGATTAGCCTGACTCTGGTGAATTGCATGAAAAACAGCTGGCTTTATAATTCCAGAGATGTTATAGAAACCTTGCACCCTCATCCTGATTGCCATTTCTCAATTTTAAGTCAGGTTTTTCTATTAATTTTTGGCACTGAGACATCTTTCTATTCCTAAATAAAGTATTAGCTATTCAGAAAGGATACCAGGATTTTCATATTTCTTTGGTCTGGTTTTGTCTCTCCTTGAGGGGAGAAGATGTAATAAAACCCTCCTTGTTCAGATACATTCAGTAGAAACCAGATGAAAACATGACATTTACAATGAGTTATGGGTAAAGTCATACCCTGTCACAAAACAGTAGTGTCATGCTGGGCCATTGCCCTGTAGTCAGTCAGAAAGATTTGTTAATTCTTCTGCTTTTAAGCTTCATTGTCGTTGCACTGGAATTAAAAATAGTTACTCTACCTGATAAGCATGAGAGACCTGTGGCTTACACTAAGCAAAGCGCTGTCAACTAAAGGTGGTCAGTTATAAATTAAAAGCAGGATAGGTTTTTTTCAGTTTGCTTGTTGCAGTTATTGACACTTTGTGCTTAAAAATGCTTTTGGATTGATTCAAAAATATCCTCGTGTCTCTGCTGAGGAGAACTAAAAAGTTTTGGTGTTTCCCTTGGGGAGTATCATGTTGCAAATTACTGCTTACTAACTCCTGCAAAACCAGGAGCCAGGGTTCTGTGTGCTTTGTGAAGCTTGAACACAATTCTGCAGTGTACTTGGGCAAGAAAGGAAAGAAAGCTGACAACTGCTATGCACCAGAACTACTAGTCTGCATAATTATTTTTCTCGCTGTTTTGCTAGTCTAAATTCTTACTAATCAAAACTACCATTATCTGGAGAGCTCAAGTGATCGATTTCTTTCCCTATCAAAATTCATTTTTAGAAACGTGACCCTGAAACATCTGAGGAAATCAGAAATTTTCCCCAGAGCTGCTGCTTTGGCATGAAATTTTGTAGTATTACTTAAAGAATTTGAGAGAATGGAAATGCCCAGATGGGTGTTATAATCCCCTGGACACAGTGTTCCTCAGCATCAAGAAGAGTGGTTGTCAGGATTCTCCACTGCAGTCTCTCAGCATTGTTTGACCACTGAATGTATGTACCTGTAGGCAAAAGCTGGAGCTGATGGCATTTAAACTGGCTGCTGCAGAACTGCATAACATAATTGTAAATGAACTCTTTATACTCCAAAAAAATTTAAGTTTATACATAACCTTAATTACGGACTGGTAATCACTACAAAGCAAGGGCTTTTTGCTGTTATAATGTATATATCCAAAAATGCATGCAGTGAAGTCTCACTGAATTTATTACACTGTTTCATTTAGAGATTTTGTTTGAAAAAGCTAACTTGTTGAGTAGGAGTACATGGGCATACGGATTTATTCCATTCTCATAGTTCTGAGATTAAAATTTGAGGCAATGCTACTTGGAAATGAGCTGCCTCATCCCTGTAAACTCCACTTTCTGAAAAGCCAGTAAGAGGATCTCAGTGGTGGAACTTTCATTTCACTTAATGCACAGTAAACTTCTCCAGGGACATACTAAATAACAAAAAACTTTTTTTCTTGAAGCACTGAGTATCCCAGTAGCAAATCAGTTATCAAAGAATATGTATCAGATCTCTGGTTGGATTTTTCAGCAACAATAATAATTATAATATGGTCTAATTTTCAACTTTTAGAGGGGTGTTTCCTGAGACTCTGAGACAAAATTCCCTAATTTTTGAGGTACTATATATTTTTAAACTACCCAATCTAGTCTTTAATTTCCAGATATCTTGACATAGCTGTCTGTCTTACGCCTTTTTATGTGCAGTTTTTGTTCAAAATGGTGTTAATGTATCAAATAAATTAAATTACATGTCCTGTAGAAACTGAAGACTTTCCAAGGGAGTTCAAAACTGAGTTGGAATTTTGTGATATAGTTGTTCTTTCTAGCTCTTCGAATGCTGAGAAGCTTATACTGCCAAGTCACCTATTAAATGCTTAAACAGTAGCTTTTATTGACGTTTTTTGAGCATTACAGATATCTACTGTTACATTATCTAGTGCCTTACAATTTACCTATTTCAAAAAGACATCTGCTGTGCTGTGTTCTTGAACGTTGCCAAGTTTGATTGCTAGCCAAAGCCTGTTTGTCCTTTAGTCACTGACAAATTCGTGACTGTGTTCCAGAGATGTGACTGATAATCAGCTGCCTCACAGTGTTGGTAAAAGGTAACCCTGACCTTTCCTACAAATAATTAGTGTCAATTATAGTCTCCACCTACATCCTTTTCACCACTGTGGTGGAAAAAAAAAAATCAGACTTTTTTCTCATTTTGTTCTAATAACAAAAGTAAATTTTAGCAATCCACTGTCAGAATTTTATGCATAATTTGAATATTGAAATATACCAGTCTGGGAAACTACTGTAGATTTTGTTTGGTTATGTATTCTACCTCTTGTATGGATGTTAGGATACTGATTTCTAAAAAGATAAGGTACTTGAAAGAAATTCCAGATGAGGAACAAATCAACTGAAGTGGTCTTGGGTAGATGTTGACTTTACCTGTTGATTATTGGCAGAACACTTGAAAATTATTATTACACCAAACCAAGTATTTGAAAATAGTACACTGAACTAATTTCATTTCATAGAGAGTAACTGCGTAGCTCTGAAGATCCCAAGAGTGCTGTTAGCACCCTTCTGAAACTTTGCTTCAGACTGATCTTTCCATGACGTTCCCTTTTTCTGATAAGCAGGAGTGTCTTTGCCATCCTGCTCCTGCAAAGTCAGTTACAAAGGGTAGGAGTCTGGCACTTGTAATTGGGAATTCCTTTGGATCTCGCCCCTGGACGTGTGTGACAATGAAACTGCATACAGCTGTGCTGTCTGGCTAATTGGCTTGAAACTGGATTTTGCCTCCCAAGTAACTTTTATGTGGTTGAAAATTCTGAAGTTGTGCTATATATCACATGTAGCCTGATGTCGTATAGAAGTGTACAGTTCATAAGGCTTTTCTGCCACTGGTGCAAAAGCTATTTATTGGGCATAGACAGCACTTAAATTACAAGTTTATGCTATTTAATTTCTCTGAAATGGTGATAAATGGAAGAATTGTATACAGGGGTTTAGCCTTTCAGGGATCTTCTGCCTTTTGTTAGTATTTGCTGTGAAAGAGACCTGTTAAGGCCTTGATCCAGCAGAATTATAGTTCCACCTTCATTAATAAGCATTTTTCCACTACTACATATTATTTCTAGAACTGACATGGTCTTCTTTTGTCTTCCCTATGCTCAAAAAATATAAATTCTCTTCTTTGCTTGTATTTTTATGAAAAGGGTGATTATACCAATGCCATCAGCTGCATGGGCAAGAAGCTATAAAAACATAAGCGTTGCAAACCAATTGAGTCATCTGATTCAGTTTAGTGCAATGTATGCTTCTTCTTATCTACTTTATCCTGTCTTTCCTTGGAGTCACATAGGTCATTTATTCTGACTAATGAGGAAAATAACATTGGACACTACCTTTGACAGTGAGTGGTGAGTGCCCAAGGCACAACTGCATTAACTGGTAGTGTATTGTTCATCTTGGCTTTAGCCTGCTAAAGAGTGGGAAGATATGCTGTCAAGCACCAGGGGTGTTTCACTGTGCTGTTTTTATTCTTTCACTTATTTTGTTAGTAGGGTAGTTTCACTGGATCTTGACTCCCTTAACAAGTGATACTTCTTGTTATAAACTGCTTAATTTCATCAGTCCAAACCTCAGATTATCAGTGTGGGAAGTATCTGCTTTTTATCTGTATGTGGTGCTGTCCTTTAAAATCCTCACCCTGTTTTTTCCCTGCTTTCAAGTATATTTGTTGCTATGGAAACAACATCAGTGTTGTGAGCTTCTAAATCTTGAATACATTTGAGTCTCTTGTTTTCTTTCCTCTTGTTTATATACAGTGTTTTTTTCCTCCCACACTAAATCTGCAGTTTATTTCAGAAAGTGATGCTGAGCAAACTCGCCACTGCTGCTTCCTTAAAGTTAAATGCTAGGAGTCTGTAGTATCCAACCATTCTTATATCAGAGATTCTGATACTACTTTTCGTGTTTCTGCTGATCTGAGTCTGCTTCTATTGGGAGAAATCAAAGATCTACATTTTTGTGCTAAAGAGTTATAAATATCTATAATAACTGAAAAACAAAAACTTGGGCAATTGGTTTTTCTTGTATCACAGAATTGTTGAGGTTGGAAGGGCCCTCTGGAGATTGTCTGGCCAAACCCCCCTGCTTTAGCAAGACCATCTAGAGTCAATTGTCCAGGATGATATCCAGAAGGCTTTTGAATATTTTCTGTAACAGAGACGCAACACCCGCTGGCCAACCTGTGGCAGTGCTCAGTCACCCTCACATTAAAAAAGTGTTTTCTACTGTTCAGACTGACTTTTCCATGTTTCAGTTTGTGCCTGTTGTCTCTGATCCTGGACACCGCTGCATGCAACCTGCAGTCAGTCACACAGCCTCCCTTCAGGTGAGTGCAGGTAGATGAGATGCTGGCCCCTGCCCCCCACCAGCCCTCTCCCAGCTTTCACTGGGCTAAGCAGTGCTGGATGTCTCAGCTGTTCCTGCTAGGAGGGATGGCTCACTTAGCCCACTGTGTGTCCCTTTGCTGGAGTCTCTAGTGTGTCAGTGGCTCCTTGCACAGGGGAGCCCAGAACCAGACACAGTACTGCAGCTCTGCAGGGCTGGCCTCACCCGCACTGCGTAGAGGAGAAGGATCACATTCCTATTTGAATATTTCACCTTTCCCCTCCCTAGTGCAAAGTCTAGATTAAGTTTCTATTATAAACTCTTAATATAAGTGAGGTACCTGATGGAAAACTGGCAGCAGACTTTTTAATATAGTCATGTTTTGTAATTTTATACCTATTGTTTGAACGCCGTTCAAGACCAAAATTTAAGACAGAGTTGAAAGTCACTTCAGGCTAAAAGGAAGTGAATGTTAAATTAAGTTTAAGAAGCCAAACCATGGCCAAACAAGAAGGTAATTGTAATCTACAATCTACAGTACAGAAGATACTGTAACAAAAAAGCTGATTCACCTCCTAGCATAAAGTATATATCTGGCGGGTGGTCTGCTAAAGTTCCTAATGTGTTATGTTATACTCTAGAGAAAACAAATAAGCTACCAAAAAAGTACAAATTGTTAACCTCTAAGTGGAGGTAGATGCTGCTATTTGTTTAAGCAATTCTGGAATGCTTTGGCATTGTTTCACTTCTTAGCACAAAAGAAGAAATGACCTCTTCATGAAAAGAATGCTGTGGATAAGCTGGTTGCTACCTTATCAACTCTGCTATTGTAGTTATGCCAGCCAGACATGTTAGCGTGACTTGGACATACCCTGCTATGGTATTTATACTTTGTCAGAAGTGTTTTGAGATTGATTTGTGACCTCATCTGGCATAGAGAGATGCTGCCAAGTTCTCAGAATTGATAAAATTTAAGTCCCCTTTCCAAGTTTATTTAAAACTTCCTTTCTTCAAAGAACTTGGAAAAATATGGTGGTTTGCTACCTTTATCATACTTATTTGCTGCTGATGTTCCCATGCATCTGCTCTTTCCAAATCTTATTGCTTCTAAAAAATGATGATCTGAAATACCATAGCTACTGGCAGGTTTTTTCTGATAATTTTGAGCTTAGGTTTTAAATGGTAATTTTTCCAGGGGGAACTGTGAAGGTAAGAAAATGCTGCATTCAGGGTTTGTGGAATCTAACTGTAATGAAGGGCAGATCTTTAAATGTTCTCTAGTTAGCTCTGAGGAGAGTCAGAGACAGATTGGACTAGCCCAACGTGCTCTCTATCACTTAATAAGCCAATCTAATCAAGCAAGAACAACTCTTTTGAGATGAGAGCCACAAGTATGGTCATGTCTAGGGAAGTGCTCTCTATTTTTAGTAAGCTGATTCTCAGCATTGTGCAATGTTGAAAGTAATGGGTGGGGGAGCTGGAAAGAGATCATTTGGGGTTGATTTAATTACTTAATTTTTTCTTTGTTTTTCCTATGCCAGATTGAACAAAATTAGATTGGTCAGAGGTATATTAAGAAGCTTACTTATTGTTTGCTGGGTAGTAGTGCAAGGGGTAGAAAAACACAACAAAATGCAGGCAGCTGAAAGAGATTGAGGCTATAGGGAAAAAAGAATATAGATATGGATAAACAAATATTTTTTAAAATAAGGGTAACAACCCCCATTCTAATTATTAGCAATGACTCAGCTATCTCTAGATAGTTCAAGTTGTACAGAAATAGAACACTTTGAATTGATTCTTGTTGGTTTAGGTCTTTGTGCCAAGCAGGCCTGAGGTAGGATTTGTGAGGAGGTCTATGTAAATTGTAAAAGTCTCTTGCAAAGCATTTGCAAGAATTGTGAGCAGCATGTGAAAATCAATGTTCCTGCTCCATTTTTCCACTAACAAACTCTTCTTCCTGCCATTTTTTTCCATTTCTCACAATTGATATTGTATAAATGTAGTGATTAGATGTTAAGAATTGTATCTCAAAATGGAGAAGAGGAATGCATATCCTAATTTCTAGAGTATGAAAGAACAGTGCATGAAGTGATATGAAGCAATTTGAAATTAAATACCATATGAAATGAAGGGACAGCNTATGAAAGAACAGTGCATGAAGTGGTATGAAGCAAGCATTTGAAATGAAGGGACAGGGAATTGGGAATACAAGGGCCGGAGGCTTTCTGGCAGCTGCTCTCAAGGAGTTAC
This sequence comes from Promerops cafer, assembly GCA_013398275.1. Taxonomy (NCBI): domain Eukaryota; kingdom Metazoa; phylum Chordata; class Aves; order Passeriformes; family Nectariniidae; genus Promerops; species Promerops cafer. The sequence continues at coordinate 682,309 of VZSE01004322.1, read as the reverse complement.
AAAGCTGAAGCAGTGATTTAAGGAAGAGGAAGTGATGCCAGTGGAGAAGGTGCAGCTCAGCAGGACAGTGGCAATAGCCCAGGGATGTGGCTTTAGGTTTGAGGTAAGGAGAAAGTAATGAAGGATAACAATAGACGAGTAGATAAAAGTTTCAGACTTATGTATCATAAATGGAGGAAAGAGGAGGCTTGGAGACTCTCAGCTTATCTTCCTAAATATCTAAAAGTGATGTTTGAGAAATACTCACAATTTTCAGCATAGAGGAGTTGGCTGTTGGTGTCTAAGCAGGGGGAATAACCTTTGTCTGGATATTTGTTCATATGCTTCCTCAATAGATTGCAATATGTGAGGAACCTCTTATTGAGAAGTTAATAAAATTTTCACTTAAGAATTCTGTTTGCCCTGCTCTTGGAGAAAAGATGGGAAAACAGTTCCTTTTCATTATGTAGCTATCAATCTCAAATTTATACTTTCCTACACAAGCGTAGAATGTGCAATAATATTTTATAATGTATGCTGCCAAGTTTGGTTTTCCAATACAGTGGGAAGGAAAAAATTTCCAGCACTGTCAGCAATTCAGGCCTCTGTGCTGAGACTGGCATTGGATGTTCACAGGAACTCAGGCTTGCAGGGATCTCCAGCTCATAACGGAGGCAAAACTTGCTTTTGGGATTCTGGAAACCAGGTGACCTGGGGTGTTCTTCAGAACTTACTCTGAATTCTTGCTTAGGGCTATGAATTAATGTAGTTATTTAATGAAACTGTTAGTACATGACACAATCAGGACTGGAAAACTTTCAAGTACAAATTGACCAGATAAACTATTAATTGTCTTGACAATATCCTTGGTGTTCTCTGAAAGCACAGTGCATTTCAGTAGCAGTTTCTCATTTTTTGTTTTGCTTTAGGTCACAGTTGACCTCTTGGTGCTATTTCCAAAATTCTGAGGATAACTTTAAGACACTTCCTTTCTCTCTATTAGTTTTGTTTGAAGGCTTGTATTTGTTTTGAAAACTGCATGTTTAAGCATTCATTTTTGGGAGAACCTTGAATATCATGTCTTTTTGAGCTCAGGTTCACATTTCTTCTCTCAAATACCATCTTAAAGATCTGAAAATGGAATATTTATTCATACTATAGTTCTCCTGATTAAAAATCTGCTCAATACCACAAAAATTGAGATGTTTTCTTGGGATAAGTGAAAAACAAGTTATATAGGTGTCATTGTGTGTGTTATAGGTGTTATATGTGTGTGTGTATAGCTTTTTAACTTATATAATGCATTAAATAACACAATTTCATAGCCAAGCAAAGAGAAAAAAAAATGAGTCTATTTGAGATTCTTTTTTATCTTAAAATGTAGCAGAAATTAATTCAAAACTGTGTGTCCAAACAGCTAAAAAGCAGCTTAATTTAATTTTTGTAATATTTTGTATTTGAGGCAGTTATACTTTCACTGTTGCCTTTTTACTAAATTACATCAGAAAGTAAAATACTAAATGTAGGATAGGAAATAGTGTGGAAATTGCTCCAGGAATTCAGTAGCATTTTAACCCTGGTATAAAACATGAGGGATCCAGTCTTATTAGGTTAAGACTCTTTCATCTCTAATTAATTACAAAAGGGCTTCAGGGTTTCCTTTTAAAATTTTTAAATATTTGTTCTTAATATTTGTCCTATATTATGGCTGTACTCAAGTGATGAGGAAAGTGTCTTAAAGGGCAACTGTGAATAAAAATATATTTCCTGTGATAAGAATTTCCCAAATACACTCTAGAAAATGTTTCTGCAATGCTCTTGTGATAGTTTTATTTAAATGTGTGACACACTTTAAATACTTAAATCAATTTATTGCTCTATTCAATCTAGGTAGAATTCTCTGTCAGCATCCTTGCCAAGTATGTGATTGAATCCACAGTACAGAAAATTCATCAGAGTTGTTATTTGTGAGAATCTGAAAATACAAAGCCAATAACTAGAGTTGCACTCGGTGTTCAGTAGCTGGAGGAGCTACAAACAAGTTTCACCCTGGATAAAATTAACTCTTTATGTCTGAATTCCAGTTTACTTGTCTACAGGTTGTGTCTCAGGCAGTTAATTATAGTAATGTCTTGGGAATTGGATATCAGTGGTTTTTTTCACAGGCTTGTCATCACCTGGAACCTTGGAAAAACGATGTTAACTATTCTATACTTCAGCATACCCACCTACAGGTATTCATTGTGTTTATCTACTGCTTTGCATTCAAGCAAGTTGACCAAACAATATTAAAAAAAAAAAAAAAAGTCTTTTTTAAAATTTGAGACCTTTGATAGATGATGATTTCTTTATGATTGTAACAGTCCAATTTGCCTTCATAAGTCTTTTTCATTTCAATATATCATCAAGTGATTACAGAAATTGAATGAGGGTCAGAAAGATCGGTAATTGTTAATGATATTCAGGATGGCTGAACACTAGGTGTTTTCCTATTTGGATAGTTAATATATGTAGGAATCATTTCTATGCCATGCAATAAATAAAATGCTGATTTTAATACAGTAATTGCTTCTTAACTTTGACATTTCCTGTCCAAGAGTGAAAATGCCTTTTAATAATTGTTATTGTTCATGCTTTTAAAACAGTGTTAGAATGCAAATTAATTATTCATAAATCAATGAATTTTAATGACTTTTATGCAAATTATGGTTCTTGAGTTGATTTAAGAATTAAATGTTGCCTTAATGGTGGTATATGTTTTATATTGTATGGAGCTGGTTTGAGACAGCTGGAAACCAGTTTGTGAAGGAAAATAGCAGGACAGGCTAAACTACACTGGTGAATGATATGCTGATACAACTATCTATAGATAAGGATGAGAATAATGTTATTTCTGTCCCAAAACTGAAGACTGTTAGCAATGTTCTGGTGAAGAATTTGTGAATAGCAGTTTTCTTTCAGCTCTGATTGCTCTGAGCAACTGTTCTCCAGGTACTACAAGTGAGATCAGGAAGCTCATTTGAATTAACGTGGGAGTAGGATTTGAGCAAAGATACCTAATGATGTGCTCTATTTTCAGCTCTGTTCTAATACAGCAGGCAAGTGGTTATCTTTAAGCACTTAAATACTCATTGTAGGGTCAGTATGACTCTATGCCTTGCCCTTAAATTTTTATGTAAGGGGAGCGTGCGAGCAGCCACGATTTCAGCTGCCTGGTTCTGGAGCTTTCCAAGAAACACAGACATACCAGTGTAACTGAGCCTTGGGGGACTACCAGAGGTTGTTCAGTCTCACAGCTTCACTGTGGGCCCAGTTTGCATCCTTTGACATTATGGTTTTAGGGGGTTTTGCCAGAAGAAATTTTAAGACTGTGCAGAGCATGCATCAGAAACTGTTTCTAGGACTTCTATGGAGCTCTTAGGTAAACTCAGGTTAGCTTCTCACAATCTGTGCTTTAATTGTTTGCTGAATTGGAGCCATAATCTGCACTTGGGTTTAGCCTCTTCTAATTTCTGCGTAAAAACTTCTGAAACTGCAGAGAAGGAAAGGCTGCATGTATGTATATATTGCTAAGTCTTATGAGATACTGCAGGAAAAAGCTCCATCAGATTTTACTGGATAAAAGTGTGCCTGCATTACAGAGAGAGAGTTCTATATCCCTAAATATTGAATTATGAACTTGAAATCTCAAAACAGGGTTTTTTTTAAAAAAAAAATCAAAACTATTTTAATGGATATACTTCCACTGTACTTTCAGGTTCCTGCATATGTATAGATACAGAGATATGGTCAAACATCCTGAAACCTTTCCAAGCTGTAACATATTGTTTAAAAACTCATGGCCTCTATGTGTCCAAAAGCTATTTTAGCCTATCTGTGGAGAGTACTGTGATAGTAACCACACTTAGTGCAATAGAGTGATAGAAAACCTGTTTGTGTCTTCCCTTACTGACGAGCATTTTTAATTTTTTTAAAGTCAGTGACTGTATCAATGCATTAAAAAGAAAGAGACTGGATGTGCAGTCTGTCTCATGTTGCTTATTAACAAAAAAAGTTAGTGAACCAATGATGGTGAAATGGTGTTCTTGTAATGCAGGCTGGTTTTGTTTTAATCCTTAGTATGTAAATAATTACTTCAGTAGTTTAATGTTTTCCAGGCAAAAGCTTCAGAATTGGGTTGCCAAATCAGCAGACATCTCTTTTTGATCAAAAAGTACTGTTGAACAGTAGTCATGGCACCAAAATATGTGTTTGAGTCACAGGAGAAGAGAGTACTTTCACCAGATGCTAGAACAGACTCTTAGCCCCAGCTGCAATTTGAGAGATGTGGACATCTACCCATCTTTTTTAAAAAGGCTAAGAGACAAAAAAAACAAGACTAAATTAGCATTTGTGTTGAAGCACCTATTTAAATATGCTGGAATATTTCAGCTCCAACACCTCAGAAATCTAAACAGAATTTACTTACTTGTTTCCTTGTGAGCTCCTCCCAGGTCACTTTCACAGAGCTCAGTACTCACTTTCAGAGAAATTTAGACACGAGGGTAAAGATGCTGAGGGAAGAAATGTGTAAAATCCACGCAAGTGGACCTTAGTTCTCTGCCCAGGACTCCACAGTGACACCACTGCCCTTGGATCCTGAGAGCAGCAAATTCACTTGGAGTGGTGGAGCAGCAGAGCTTTGTCTACAAGCTGTATTTAGAGGCGAAAAATCTGCTGTAGCCCTAGAAAAGTATAACTGAACAAGGAAATGCAATTATTTCGTATATGTATTAAGTCAATCCCTGCTAACTGGGAAGTTCTGACCAATACTCTGAACTCCTGTGTATGAAATGCAGTATGCTTGCTTATTTAATGCTTCTAAATGACTTTTTGAGAGCTTTAGGCTGATGGCTGTTGCTTGTGCTCTCTATCTTATATTCCTGACTCCTTAGGCAATTGGGATATGAGTTCATGACAGGTCTTGAAGAGAGGAAATTTTTATGAGCAGTTTTAAATTCTTCACAAATGTCTCCTTTTCTTCCTACTCTAACAAATGAAAAAAAAAAAGTGTTATTCTATATAGAATAAAATTGGTTTACATGGTGATTGCAATGTACAATCTTTGAAAGTCGTCTAACAAGCAGCAACGTTTAACCCTTTAAGATCAACCAGTGTGTTCATGAACACTAGGAATTGTGATGTCAGGGGTTAGGTTATTGCGAGTGAGTGGGGACTTAGGTTTTATTGTTGAAAACCCCGCTATTGTATAATGGTTATCCCTAATGGTTATTTCCTAAGCAAGGACGATTGTGCTTGTAGAGTGCCCTGTCAATTTCGGCGCTTCAGTTTGGCACATCGGAGGCGCTTCCCTGGCCGCGTTCACACGGTAATTTGCAGCCGCCGGGCCCGGCTCGCTCCCAGCGCTGCCTCATCCCGCTGGGCGCGGGGGCTCGGGGAGCGCGGGCGCTCCGCGGGCGCGGTGCCGGGGCGGGCCGGGCCGCTGTTGGCTGTTGCCATGGCTCCGGCAAGCCGGGGGAGCCCAATGAGCGCTCTGCGGCGCTGCCGAGGGGACCAGCCATTTTGCTTATGGAAAACAATGTGACATATTATGCTGTGCCGTACCGGGGAATAAACAAAAATCCCGTCGGGGGACGCAGAAGAAACGGGCATATTAGTGA